>VMDR010016774.1:0-20798 GCA_007922815.1 Macrotus californicus
TGTATGGCTCTAAGGTTCCTCTACCATTACCAAAGTTGTTTTCTTTTCTTAAACTTAAATGGCTTCTCCATAGAACTACATTTTTGTTACTCTCTGAGCTATCCTTGCTCCCAGTGTGGGCCTCTCCTAAATAAGGAGAACTTATCCTTTTGAAACTTTCCCTTTCTTTACTCTGACCTTCCTGACCAAGTAAGGTTCTAGTTCCAGCAGTTTCCCCTCAATGTTGGGTAGTTCTATACTTCCAAGAAAGAACTTCTGCTGCTATTTCTGAGAGCATTGAATGCTTAAGCAGCCCTGACTTCATCCTCTTTCTGTAGCCCGCTGCCCTCACCTTCAAATTAGAGACTGTGAATAGACCCTTCTATTTTGATTATGTTCAAATCTGTCTGTGGAATCTGTCATTTCCAGAAAATATCTTCTTTAGGGAGTAGATACCTTTTGATGATTTATGAGGTCCTGAGCTCCTAGGGCTATGAGTAAAGTCTCCTTTTCCCATTCTGTTTTTTTCTATGCAGCTGCTGTTCTTACAAGGGTCCAGCTTCTTAGTTGATAAATACCATCATCCTGTACTCTGAGGTCTAGGGGAACACATTGTCATACAGTTTTGTTGCTGATGTCTTCTGTGGATTTCTGCTTCAACTATCATCATTACTTTAATTTTGGGAAAGGATTGGGGATATTTCGAAAACCAAGGGTCCATTGCCATTGCTGTCTTTCATGTCTCATTGTAAATGATCTCTTTAAACAATGTACACTAAGTGCTTTGGGTATGTAAGCCCAATTTCTGAGAGTTGCCTCTTTTTTTCCTCCTTAAATTGTCATTTGTATGGTTGGGGTGTGAGGGACTTATCTGATCTCATGATATAGTATAGAAAGGGTGCCCCTAACCTCTTGTGTTTTCGCTGATTTCACATATGACTGTGCTGGCTAAGTGATTTTACTTCTCCATATCTCTTGAAACGACTGTAGATACTTCTTAATTTTTGCCTCATCCTTCATCATGCAATGAATGAAGGAATTCATTGTACTATCCTCTATATCTCCAGCTGTGGGAGGATAATGGCTACTTGAACTAGGTGAACACATGCATCTTTTACACGTGGAAGCAAGGAGAGTTTGTGTCAATAAACTGGAGCACCCTTTACACTCTCACATTTCCTCAAAAGTAGGCAACCACCTCCATGTTAACTGAAAGTTAGACTGAGAGCAGTTTCTCTCAAGAGTTCCAGACAGATAAGGAAAAATATCCCTAGTGCCTTCAGTGTTTAGAAAAAAAAAAAAAAAAAAACTTTATCCAACACACCTTCTCCCTGCTTCAGAGCTGTGAAACCTCATAGTGAGAAGATTAGCTCTGACCTCTCATAGACTTTTTCACAATCCCTCAAACTGAGAATGGATAAATTAGATGGCATATCATATTTTTCCACTTCCTGACACAAGTTTCTTGGCTAAACTTTATTGGTAGAAAGTTATTTCTTCTACATACCATGGAAAACCATCATTACTGGATCCATGCACCTCAACCTTTATATGTTTATCTTAGCATATCTTCTCTATAGAATGCTTTTATTTCAAGCCCACTTTGTACTAAATAAATCCAACAGGAAGAGAAATGCTTCAAGGGAACAAAGATTTAAGAAGAAAATTAAAACGATATAGTTAATTTCACAAAAATGTTATTAATTTGCTAGGGTTATTGCAACAAAGTACCACAGACTGAGTGGCTAAACAACAGAAATTAATGTCTCACCATCCTAGAAGCTGGAAGTCCAAGATCGAGGGATGTGTTGGGTTGGTTTCTTCTGAGGGTTCTGAGGAAGTAGTTGTCCCATGCCTCTCCCCTAGCTTCTGCTGGTTTGCTGGAAACCTTTGGTGTTCTTTAGCCTGTAGAAACTTCACCCTGATCTCTGCCTTCACCTTCACATAATAGTCTCTCTTTGTGAGTGTTTGTGTCCAAATTTTCCCTTTTTAGTACACCGGTCATATTGGATTAGTGCCCACCCTATTGACCTCATTTTAACTTGATTACATTTGTAAAGGTCGTATCTGAGGTACTGGAGGTTAGGACTCCAACATCTTTGGAGGGAGGAAGGGATAAAATTCAACCTAAAACACTTGGTTATATTCACATTAAATAGGCTGGAATTGAAGTCTTGCCTAAGATTGTAAAAGAGTAAATATAGAGACCAGGTTACATAAATGTCCTCTGATTCCAAGATTCTTGCTCTTAAAGCACTGGTTCTCTGTGGTAGTGAAGATGGTGCCATTTCCCAGGGGCATTTTGCAAATCTGGGGGTGTTTGAATCAATAATTGTGGGGAGGGTGTTTTTGCCAGTTAATGGGCATGGACCACGGATGCTCAATATACTGTACTGTATGGGCGTGGTCTTGCAATTGAAGAATTGTCTAGTGTCTGGTATGACTTTTTTTTTTTAGCTTCATTGAGATATTGATATACAGAAAATTACACACATGCACTCTACATATCCACCTCCCCCAATTTTTTTGTGTACTTTGTTTGTGGTAAGAACACTTAACATGAGATATATTCTCTTAACATTATGCTAAATGAAAATAAGCCAGTCACAGAAGGACAAATACTGCATGATTCCACTTATATAAGGTATCTAAAGTAGTCAGCCTTGCAGAAGCAGAGAATAGAATAGTGGTTGCCAGGAGGTGAGGGGAAGGGGAAAGGAAGAATTGTTGCTCAATAAGTGTCAGGTTTTATTTTTGTCAGATGAATAAGTTGGAGAGATACATTATATAATATAATACCTATGGTTATGGTATAGTTATGGTATGGTCCACTGCATGATTTTCTAATACCCCACCAGGCTTTCCAGGAAGTAAAACATTGGTTTCTAATTTCCTGAACTTGAAACCTAACACACAGTGTTTTTTGGAAAACTTTGTCACTGAACTTCCTAGAATAGAACTATAATGTAGTGAGGGGAGATTGAATTTATCTTGGGCAGAATGTCACCATTTCAGAAAATCTTGTCACCCACTGACTTACAGTTCTCATCAGAGGGACAGCACATCTGTATGGGTTCTGCACGTGTAGCTGTTGTGTTTACAATGGCTCTGCATGCTGGTCCACTCATCCAGCTGCTCTACTATATCTCCTACTGTAGTCTATCATCTCTAGGCCTTTCATGTTGAGATGCATATTATTTAATGAGAAATTATGTCACTTCATGTTTTTGTTATATTATTGTTAATAATACATAGTATTGTCTTCCTAAACATGTAAGTAGCCAAGTTTTATTATCATAATTTTTCAGTTCCAAATAGAAAAGAAGAGAATACAAGTATTTCTTACAAAATGGAATCTGGGGTCTGACAGGATTGTGGGTCTCTTAACTCACAGACTCACACATTCCCCTGTCAGCTCCAAGATTTGCCATTTATTTCTTGTACCTCCTGAACTTATTGTTTTCTTAATGTTTTTCTTTAAGTTGACTCACTTTTTAAAGTCAAACTGGAAGCAAAAGAAAGCAAAATCATTAATCTCAAATAAAAGGTAACCATAAGTAAATATACAGTGAAGACATTTTTGTTTAACTTTTTTAAATTAAAAAATAAAAAGTAACCCATGATATCTAAGTTACAATCTAATTGACTGTATTGTGCCAAGCAGCACCTAGATTATTTTATTTAATTTTCCCAATAACACTTTAAAGTAAATATAAATTATCTCACATTTGCATATGAGGACACTGTGCTGCAGAATAATGACTGGGACACATGCCTATGTGTCATATGATAGACAGTCCTCGGCTTGTCATGCCCTAGCAATTCCTCTCCTTGCTCAGAAGACCTGTTAACACATTTCACATTTCTTTATTTTCCCATTTCTTTATTTAATTTTCTTATGACATAGAAAAATCAGTGCTGAATCTGTTGGTTTTGTTTTTTTTCCAATGTAGTTAGATTTTCAACTTTTTATCATGTGGACTTTATTTTTTTATAATGTGGATTTTAAATATATATTTGTGACAACAAAAACAATTTATTTGTAATTTATTGTTTGGGGAGGATGCCTTCTAAAGGAGAAACTTTGTTTATTCAGCTGCTAGAAGTATATCCAGATGCAAATCACAAGCTGAAAACCTGAACTGTTCTGTAAATTAAAAGTAATGTTGAAGAGTGAGGGGAAAGCTGGAGCCAGGAGGCTGAGGGGCCTACCTTGGGGTCAGGTGGGTAGAGGAAGAGGAGAGATTGGGAAAGATATAAAGAGGTGAGAAAAGGGGAGAGAGTAATGGAGAAGTGCGGAGACATCTTACCCATGTCCCTTAAAAAGTCTAGCTCATTTGATGCACTAGCCAAATATTTTTGTTCCAATACACATTAAAACTAATATTTAAAATAATATTTAAATGCACTACCTAACATAATCTGTGTGTGACTAGGAGTCATACTACCACTAACTGAGCTTCACACTGTCTTCATTCTAGTATACAAATAAACTTTGATTTACCCATATTCATACTCAGTGTTACAAGGTCAGCTTATGATAAAAGACAAAAGGAAGCAGATTTTCTCATGACCTCCCTCTGATTTTACAATGAGCTGCTCATTGTAAATAGTTATAAAAAGACACGTTATTTTCCTCCTAATGTTAAGTTTATATTTAAGATATTCTTAGTGAGTTCTATTATACTCAGTTATTCAATATGACTATGCAGAAGATTTTTAGAATATTTGATTATGCCCTCTAGGTATTTTAGAATTGGAGCTCAATATAGAAAAAAGACAAAGCTTTGGTGTTGTAGAATGTCAAATTATTCTCAAAATTAACATTTAAAATGTGCAGCATAGTTACTTCCTTATTTGACTTAAGAAATGAGATTGTAGCATTGAATATAGAATGGTTTTATGTAAGATCCAAATTTCAGAGCAAGGAGTGTCATGCCCATTCATGTAATAAATGAACAATAAGAAAATTCACTTTAATGCAAAGTGTGGTGTCTTAATGAGTGTATTTTGTGGACATGGCAGTTCCCAGCATGGGTAATACTGGTAGTAACCTTAGATTTTCACTACATCCAAAGAACAGTGAAGCAATCCAGCTAGTCAGGAACCTATTTTAACAGGAGCTAGAGAAACCAGGCTTAAGGTTGAGTGAGGGCCTGAGAGAAGGAGAGAGAACTCTGAGCAAAGCAAGATTATTTCTGCAACTCGCTTTCCCAAGGTCTCAGACAGGAGTCCGAGAGAAAGGCAATACAAAAGAAAGTGCAATATTTTTTTCATAAAAATCTCCTTGGGCTAATAAGGCTGTCCAAGCTGCATTACCATGAGCATTAGCCTTGCATGCCATGGTCCCTTGAGCAGCATCAAAGTAAGCCTGGAGGACGAGGAAGAACTGTGAGTCCTGCATTCTTGGGATCCAAGTGGACTGGACTGTGTGGACATTTCTTCCAGATATTAGAAGCATTTGTGAAGAGCCAAAGGGGGACTTAGATTCCTGAAAAGCTAGTGAAGGTGGGATCTAGTGTTCCAGTCATCTATTGCTGTGTGACAACTACTTTAGAACTTAGTGGCTTAACATAGAAACCATTGTATCTTGCAAGTGTTGGTCAGGAATCAAGGCTGGACTTGGCCACATGATTTTTCTGCCTTGTGGAGCCAGCAGAGGTTGTTGTTGGGTGGGGTTCAGGTAAGAGGTGCATTGCTTTGGAGGATCTTGGATGGTGTCCCTCACATATCTTGATAGAAGATTAGTATTTCATATTTCTGTCCTGTGGCTCTTGCATTCAAGAGATGAAGCTCAGAAGTGCAAATACAGTAAACAGATTCAAAGTGATTGTTGCAGGAAGGCAAAGGGGTCAGAAAGAACATGAGCTAAAATCAGCACGTGCAGCCTGAGTGAGGAGCCTGCCTTGCAGTTTATCTTATCACTTGTATGTATTCAGGCTTTGCACTTGTAAACGTAGGCAGCTTTCCTGGTCTACTTCTCATATATCTGAGCAAGCTACTCTAACAGGAAGCTTGTTCTTTTTCTACGCCCATGGTTACGGTTGTATTGTTTAATCAATGAACAGAAGCTTTACATCAGCCCATTTATTGAAGTGCTCACCCAGGCTCTCCAGCCAGAATGATGGGAACAAAGAGAGACAGATGTGTAGATGGTGCATCTGTGCATTCGTCAGGAACTGCTTAGCTTTGCCTGTCCTGCTGAGATTGAGCAGTCACTGCCCCTACCTAACTAGATTCCTGCATACCTTCACTTCTTCGTCAGCCTTCCTGACTTAACACAGACAACTTCACAAAATAGCTGCAGCTAACATTTACTGAGTGTTCACTGTGGACCAACCTCTATGCTCTGCTCTTTGCCTGGGTTGTTACTTCATTTAATCCTCATATCAACCCTTTGAGGCAGATCTTATTAATTCCCCACTTCACAGTTAAACTGATTCACAAAGGACTTAAGTGGAAGGCTGGGATCCAAGTCCTGATTGTCTGATTCCTGACTACTGTACCTTAAACACTAAGCCATGCTCATGGGCATGGTCAACCTAAGCTTCCTACACAGGAAGCCCATGGCTCTTCTTCACCTCCCCCCTGTCTATAAGAATAGATGGATGGACTTCCGAGGTGCTATCCATACCTCTCTCCAGGAATAATTGGCAAATTAGCAAGGAAAGACCCCATTAAGGGCCCTCATTTTTGTACCTGTGGCTATTCATTATTCCATATTTATTAGTGAGAAACTAAATACAACCACAATGTTTGAGAATCTTTGGTGCTAAGCAAGTTCCCTTTGAAACAAGAGAAGCTTATTACATTAAAGATTCTCTCTCTGATCATGCCACTAATCAATGACAAAGCCTTCAGTGGTTCCTCATTGCTTTTCAGGATAATTGCAAACTCTTTAGTCTGGCCTATAAGGCTACCCATGAGCTTCCTTCAGTCTATAATCTATCCCTTTAAAAGCATCCTTTCCCCTTCCACCTTTTTTTCTCTCTTCATTCCTCGTTCATATTCTAGCGTAATCCCATGTTTAAACCTGTTTTATAGTTTTTGTTTTTTAATGTTTCATGTTCTAACTTGTCTTGTGCTTTTGTACTTCATGTTCCCCCTGCCAGGAATGACACACATACACCCTCGTCCACTCTCACATTAAGCTAATAAAATCATCAAGACTCAGTTCAAGCTTAACTCCTCTGTGAGGCCTTCAACAGCTATGACCTGTTTTGTGCCCTGTTGCCATTCTTTGTCATATATACCATCTTGCAATAAACAGAATGTTTTCCCCCTAAAGTTTCTGAGTTGAAACCCCAATCCCCATTCGATTAGGAAATGGGGCATTTAGGAGATAATTAGGTCATAAGGACACAGCCCTTGTGCATAGGATTAGTGCCCTTATAAGAAGAGGCCAGAGAGCCGGCTTGCTCTCTTTGTGATGTGAGGATACAGTGAAAAGTCAGCAGTCAGCATCTTGGAGGAGGATCCTCACCAGACCATACTGGCACTCTGATCGAAGACTTCCAGCCTTCAGAGCTATGAGAAATAAGTTTCTGTTGTTTGCAAGTCATTCAGTCCATAGTACATTGTTATAGTAGCCCAAACCAACTAAGACACATTCTGTGCAATAACTTTCTCTTTATACATCTATCTTCTCCTTTAGATTGTGCATGGTTGAAAGTGAACTTTCTGGCGCCATATTAATCTTGGAATCTACGGTGCCTAAAACAGCCCTTGACACATAATAAATACCTACTGATTTGGATGAATGAATAAAAATGTTTGTCTTGCTCTTTCAAATGAAGCCCTGAACTATTTCCATGTTGGAATAGACTTGAGGTTCTGTTATCAGTCTACTTCTACATTCTTCTATGAATTCATTTTGCTCTTGTTTCATCTTTAAGGAGTTGCCTCTCCTTCCAAGTTTCCCCAGACCTCTGACCCCATTCGCTCCATTTCTTTCTGTTTTTTAGACACTGGTTTCATTACTAGAATATTTTTCTTCTTTTCTACTTGGAGAATTCATTTCAATTTTCTAACCCACAAATTGGCGTTTTGGAGTTTTCTGCTAGGTTACTATGTCAACATCTTTTTGCATGAGGAATTACCAGGTTTTCTTGAGGTACCTTAACTCAAGAATGCAGGATTGGGGTCTGGAGGATTTATTCATTGACATCCCTTTGCTCTTAGTCCTTTCTATCACAGCTGCCTCTGGGAGGTTGGGCCGATGCAGGCACAAAGGAGGTAAACAAAGAAGGCAGTCAAGTCAGGTGAGTGCCTCCCCAGAGCATGCTAGCAATAAAAGGCAAGGAGGAGCAGCTGCACAGACAGCACCAGAGAATGCAGACAAAGCGAGTAACTTACACACAACTCAGCAATCCTGGTGCTTGGTATTGGAGACAATAGGAACCCACTGAATAAGAGAAAAGGAAGCATTTTTGCTCTACCTAGAAGCCCTGGCATGTGAATATCTCTCAAAGCAGAAAGGATGCCTCAAGAAGGAGTGCAATTGTTGGCCTTTAACAACTTGGCAGGATGCTTAAATTTTCAGATGCGTATTTTAAAACAGAAATGTAATAAAAAATCCTTTTACCATAGAGAGTACTTTTTAATCACCTTCAGTGGAAAAAATTACGAGCTTTGTGTGCGAAGACTTGAGTTTATGTTCTGGCTAAGTCACTGATGTGCTGTGCACTACCTTAGCCAGGTCATTTTACCCTTCAATATCTACTCTTGCCTATAAGAGGCAAAAAGAGGTGAGATTTTTTATTAATACCATTAAGGGGATCAGGTAAAGAAAGTAAGTGATCTAACATATAAAGAATCACATAAATGTTGGCTGTAATGATTCTGAGTCTAGATTTGTTCCTACCAGGCAAAAAAGCTCCCATACTTATGAATTCTGTTTTTTTGGGGTAATGTATTTCAACTTCCTAAGCCTCAATGGTCTCATCTGTAAAATGGCTGTAATTAAGATGGACATAATAGTAATCGCATCTACTTCATAAGTTTAGAGGAAATATTTCTTGCAGAGCGATTTGCATGGTGCCTGGCACATAGGCACTCAGTAAATGTTAGCTGTCATCTTTGCAACCAAGAGCAATTTTATTATAAAGTTGGAATTCATCATATAATAAATAGCTTTGTTCTTTGAACACAAATCTTAGAGGGCATGCAATGTTTGGGCCAGGCACTCTCCTTTGAATGTGAGAGAGTGCGAGAGAAAACAAAATATAGTCCTTGTTCTATTGACCCTTATAGTCTACTGAGAAAGATACATCAAATAATCACACGAAACTGCTAATTAGTTTGCAGGCAAGTTACAGGCTGTTATGGAGGGAATAACAGGATATGCAACATAGCTTTGGATACAAAAAGGCTTCATCAAGGAAGTGATGTTTGAGTTGAATTTTGAGGGATGAGTAGAAATTGAAGCTGAGTGTGTGGAGGAAAGGATAAAAGCATTCTAGACAGAATTCTAGGCAAGCTTTTTGTTGTTTGCCTAGAGGAGTCAAACAACAAAAGAAACCTTGTTAACAATGCTCCTAAAAAGAGATACTAAAAGGGAAAACATTCAACTCAGAATGTATTTTAAGGTTTAAAACAATTCCCTTTTGCCTAAGGTAGTTTCATTATATATAATACTTAGAATGGTTTAGAAAACCACCTGTTCATCTACATGCATAAAGAGATTGCCCAACTAGTAAGTGCAGAACATTTTTTAGCTTCTAGCTGTGTTGGCCTGCTGCCTATAGACTCTGACCACAATCTCCATTTCACTCCTGCAGGCTCCTAATTCGCATGTATTTTGCTTTATAATGCAGCTCAGAGAGTTCCTACTCAGTGCCATAATCTCCAAGGGAGCTTCTGGTTATGGAACTGAAAGAAAAGCTTTGTCAATGATCCCTCTAAGCTGATTTTTCAGGTGCAAGACAACTAAGTCTATTCTCGTAGCCAAAAGAGAAAAGAAATGATTACCCTTTACTTAAGAAATTAAGGTTATCTGGACAATCTTTGAGAATGCACACCACTAAGACATTCATAGTCTAGGTTCTACCTAAAGAAAGACTTAAGCTGGTTCTTGCACCAACAAATAACACTTCTTATTAGTACTGTGGTGGTAAAGAGCCCGATCGAAACTCCCAAGGAATCAAAACTTAATGGCAAATGTACAGTAATCTGTAGGCCTCTGCATGAAGGCAAAGTGCGGACTGTGGACCGTACCCAGCAGGATGCCTGTTTCTGTTAGGGACTTTTTTTGGAAAACAACTATGTTCCTTTGTTTGTGCATTATCGGTTACTATTTTAGCACTCTAAGAGCAGAGTGAAGCAGGTGATACAGAGACTATATGAACTACGAAGCTAAAAATATTTAGTATCTAGCCCTTTACAAAAAAAAAGTTTGCTGACCTCTGAAGATGAACCTACCAAATCTGTTAGGTGGAATAACAAATTACAGCCCACGTAGTTAGAATAATTCTGAATTGTCATGTTTTAATTACATGTATAGATTCCAAATGTCTTTTTTTTGTTTGGGAGGAAAATGCCTATAATTGTATAGAAGCTAGTGAGAAGGTATTATGCATAAATTTATTTTTCACTGGCGATGTCTGCCTTGGGGAAGGCTTGTCAGTGCTAATACCTCACCTGAGCATGGTGGGTACAGCAGCGCTTGCCCAGGTACTAGGGTTTGGCCTCAAGTTTCTGGTGAGATCTCAGCTACGTTTTAGAGACGAAGCAGGGAGATGAGGAGGCATCTAACTGTTTTGTCTCACATGCCTGCCAACTTGTGACTCAGGGCAATCTGGCACAGTGTTCGTGAGTCTTCACTGAGAGTTTGCACAATGGAAGAAATATTCAGTATGTTTGTTGTCTGCATGTTCTTGGAAAGTGCTAACTTGATGCCTGAAACTGCAATCTTCTATTTATACACTGGAGAATTGTCACGAGATCCTTAACCGTATCTTCTTAATTCCCTTTTCCTTGTTTTCAAACGCTCGTCTCAAAATTTCGGCTCTCTCATAGGACATATTTTCCATCCTTTTTTATCTTCTTTGCCCAATCTTTTAAACACAAGTTCTAATCTGAACATAATTGCTTAAAAAGGATTTGATCAATGCTGGATTTGTTACACATCCTGGCTTAATTAATCAATAATATATAAAACACTACATTTTTTTCCTTTAAAGATATCAAAATGAGACTGTTCACTTATGTGATATTTTTTTCTTGGTGATTTTTATTTAATGTTTGGAGAAATGCACTGTGTTTTTAACACAGACCCCATAAAATTGAGAGTCAAATGATTTGAGGTCTAGTTTCAACTCTTCCAACAATTAACATTTTGAATTTGGACAGTTGACTTAACCACGCTGAACTGAGGATTTTCAACTTCATAATAAAGAGTTCCATTTTATAATCTTTAAAATCTTTTCTAACTCCAGAAATTAAAGATAACTTTGTGTATTACAACTTGATATTAGAATAGATGAGCAAGGAAATACTAAATAATTCATCATTTTCCAAAGTGATATTTTCTTAATTAAAAAAATATGAAATGTTTTATACATAGACAGAAGAAAAAGATTTTCATAATAAATACTCTCTCCCCGTACTACCATCTGGCTTTAACAAATATTAATACTGAGCCATAGTTGTGCCTGATTGTTTTTTTATGGTTAAAAAAGTTAAAGCACATACAAGCAAACCCCTTACTTTATATAACTAGTCAAAAGGTATAAATACTTTTATATATATTGGCCTCTTCAAAGCTCTTAATCACTAGAAGTGACCATATATCCAGTATGCAGATGTGATGCAGAGAGATGTAAAACTTATATCTGAGGATACTCAGCAGGTAAATGAAGAATCCAGGACTCTTCCATATGCAATGTCATCTAAGCTCTGTGTTCTTTACAGTACATCTTGTCTATCTTTTCTAAATATATCACTTTGTAATGATGGTTTTTTTCATAAGCAACATAAATTGATCTTAGTTAACTTAGACAAAAATAATAATTTATTGTAAACATGTTGTTACTTATGGAATCAAAGAAAGCAATGAGCATTTAGCCCTTGTAAAGGCAGGAAGCCATAGTGTTCTGTAAAGTCTCAGTAGCAGGGATAACTGGAAAGATTTTTCTGGCCCTCCTCTTTTTTTGATCTTGGATTCCTCTGTTCAAGATTAAAACTACCAGAAGAGAAAGACTGATTGGTCCACTGTGGACCATTTGCTCATCCCTCCTGTGAGGACTAGTCATGCACAAAAGAATTTTGATTCCCAGTGGAATATGAACGTGCAGGGATAAGAGGAAGGGGCAAGACGTCATTCTGTCAAAAATCTGAGATGTCTATTTTGCTAATACAGCAACCATGAGAATGTGCCTCTTGTATCTCTGATTGCAGGGGATTAATTGGGTAACAGGCACAGCTGCTGTAGTCTGAAACACATCACAGCACAGAGGTCCATCTTTCCATGAGCTGCTCCCAGCCAATGACTGAGTGAGCAGGGATGCTAAGACAGTTCTGTTCCTGGAGATGCAGAGCTGCTCTGATGATTGACTTGGCTGAATGACTCCCTGATGGCCACAGTGAACTATCATTAGAACTACACTGCAGCCTAAGACACTGCCATCCAATTTTCCTTCCTTTCTTCTCTTCTTTGCTTGACTTCAGATCTGCATCATGGTCTTTTCACTGTTAGCTTCTACAACAATGTTAGCTAAAACACTGTTACCAATAACACACAAATATTAAATAGCACTTTCATAAATAAGTCCTTAATAATATCATGCTACTGTCCTATACCACCTTTTCTCACATCCTATATCCCCTTACCCTGCTCTACATTTTGTTTTTGCTGTGCCATTTAAAACCTTCTAATAAACTATATCATTATTTATAATTTATTGTTTTTCTCTCCAGAATAGAATATAAGTTCTCTTAGGACACAGGACAGAGTTCTATTCTGTTTTGTTTACTGATGTATCCAAACACTTAAAACAGTTTCTGGCCATAACAGGCACTCGGTAAATATTTGTTGCATAAATGAATGACTCTATCCAGTTGCTTAAAGTGTAATCTCCAAATGTTTTTTGGGGGGTCCTAAACGAAATCCAGAGTCCCCAAACCCCCTAACCATTCTGAGGTCATGGAGGCCTTATGTTTATTGGCATCAAAAATCATTTCCATTGCCCTGCAAAAACCATAGATTCTGCCAACGGAAGCTTTGTGCAATTATAAAGGGTTAACTTGATCCTCAAATTGTCATTTAAAGCAAGTTCTTTCTCACCAAACAACTGCAAGTTTGGAGAAATATTAAATTGCTTCTCTTCAAGTCAAGTATTGAGGGAGTGAGTCTATTTCAGTGCTTTGTTGCCAGAAAGAAGTGGCTCACAAGGAGCAATCATGAAGCTAAGCCTGTTGGATCAGGTCTTTTCTGCTAACAACTGTCCCTTACATTAGGCCTCCTTTCCCTGAGATGATCATGGAAAAGAGAGAGCTACAGTTCAGAGCTGATTAGGACTCAGTTCTCTGTGTTGTTTCCAGTCTTAGAAAAAAATAGGTTCAGAGGATGTTGCCATGTGTCCTACCTAGAGCCAGAGTTCGCCTTTTCTGAAGCTTCCTGTGAAGCGGAGAAGCAGAAACATATTGAGAAGAGGGGTCAGACAAAGGCTTTGTGGATGAGGTCAGAATATGGTAATGCATTAATTAACAGTGAGTCTTAGAGCAAAGTAAGCCTGAAACATTGCTGGAGGCAAAAATAACCAAACTGAAGCTGTCCTACTTTGGGAACATGATGAGAAGTCAGGGTTCTTAGGAAAACACAATAATGCTGGGGAAAAATAGAAGGCAGAGGGAAAAGAGGTAAACCAAATATGAGATAGATTGGCCCTGTTCAAGAAGATGTAGGCATGAGTCTCTGCAAACTGAGTACGGCTGCTGAGGACAAGACATTGTAGGCATCACGCCTTCATGGAATGGCCAGGAGTTGGGGTCAAGTCAACAGTCAGTGACATACACATACATCGACAACTAGGTAACCATAGTTAGAAACTTCAATTGTGAAGCTTGTATAAGTGCATTCTCTTTGTCTCAATTGAAAGCAGCACGAATGGTGGTTTTGTGATCTCGTTGTCTCACTAGCCACTCAAGAAAATTAAGAATGAGTGCCAGGTATACCTTAATTAAGGATGTATTCCAATCTGAAATCAAAGTAGCTGAATCTTGTTTCAAAAAAAAGTTCTACTCTTATAGGGTTGAGAGTGAAATGTGTTGATTATCCAAAGGTTTTACTTCACTTTCTTCTTTTATAATGTGGCATTTTTAAAATGATGTATCATTATGTCCTATAGCATGGGTAGAAAGGGAAATTAAATGGAAGTGAAACTCAGTTCCTCAAACATTGTTCATAGAATAGGATCGTTCCTAGAATATATAGTAAAGCAAAATTAGAAAATCAGAGGCTTGTCTTAAATTTTGGTCTTTGACACTTATTAGTTTTGTGACCCTGAAAACAACACTATCCATGTCAATTTTCAGATTTGTAAAGTATGGTTCAGTTTGGTAAAACATTGGTCAGATTGATCAGTGAGGAGTTTAGATATAATCTTTGAAAAGTATGTGGCCCCGTGTCTAGTACATAAGAGAAAGTTAACAAATGACAGCTATTACTAAGTCCTTGCTGTGTGCATAATATTGTCAGGACTGCTTTACCTGTATTTCTCATCAGACTGTACCCAAATGTCCTGGCTCCTCCTCAAAACCTATCCCAGCTGAATTTGTGTTTAAACCACATAGAAAATCCTTTCAATTGTAAGTAAGAATTATCTGTGTTTATCATCAGGAGCAGTTTGGTTTCCTTAAAGCAAGTAATAGCTCTACTGGTCAATAATACAGTAAATGATTTGTTGAGCAAGGATGTTGGAACTATTGACCAAGCTCATCTTGGGGATATTCTTTGGTTCTCAAGTTCCCAAGCTTCTCTTCCACATAATTAGAAATTTGGGGGAAGTGGCTATACATACTCCTGGGAGAGGAATAAAGTATTTTATTTAAAGGCAAAGGGAATTTGGAGCAAAATGGAGAGAAGAAAAAAAACCCTCAAAACTTGGTGCCTTCAAATTAGTTAAGCATCGCTTGATTCACCCTTCCTTCCTTTTTTCCTCTCTCTTCGTCTTTTTCTTCCTTCTTTCCTTCCTTTTTTCCTTTCTTTTATCTTATCTCTTCTTTCAATATCCTCACTTAACATGAAACTTTTCTCAAATTTTAAAATGGAACATCTACAATATTAGAACTTCAATAATCATGGGAATACGTAAATTGACTATCCTAGAAACACCACCTCATCACTCATAGTGCTCAGTCTTGGAATCCTCACACTTCTTATTCTAAATTTCTAGAGTTGACAGAATCCCCACTATATATTTTCTCATGCTTATTCTAGAAAAACTGAAAATAAAGAAAAATCCAAAGAAGAAAAAAACATAGAAATGATAATTCCACAATCTACCACCACTAATATACTGTACACATTTTGCCAATCTTTTTTTTTCTATACTGAAACAAATTTAAAAGACATTGGTTTATGAGCTCTTTGTTATTCATTAAATATTGAAATGAAAGGTATGTGTTACCACTGCCCAGCTCAGGGAAGTCTCCAGCTGTTTCCGTTTATCTCTCACCAACCCCACTCTGCCCTTTACTACTACACAAGATGCCAGGGCCCCAGGGCCCTTCACTTTGGTCCACTAGTATCCTGGAGTGTTAGGAGGAGGGATGTCCACTCAAAGCAAATTGAGTGGGGACTGAGCAAAGACTTAAAACTTATACAGGCTGCACTGTAGATGGATGGTCCTTGGCAGAGGTGTTTTCTCAAGATAAGGTGAATCCTTTACCTGCTATTTCACCAAATAATCATTGCTTTCATCCCTTAGTGTAGTACAAATACCAAAAAGAACTGGTGACACTGCTGTAGGGGCTTGTCTGCTCTGGGTACTCCAGGGAACTTCCCTGCCGTTTCTCAGGTGACACTTTCTTTAAGTTCATTCCTCACATGAGCCATCCCACTCTTGCTTTCCTTTCTAGTCTCTTGAAATTAATACAAGTTTGGAATGTTATGCTAATGCTTTAAGCAAACAGTGAAAAGTCACTGGGTGCTTTTCTTCAGGACTGTATATTTTCACAGCTTATGGGAAGCAGCATGGGAGAAAGACTAGAGACAGAGAACACTTGAAGTCGGGGTAAGAGGTGATTAAGGCCCGAACAGCGTGCTGGTCAACGTGATAAAGCGCTCTGTGACCCAGTAGCCCCCCAAAGATGCTTTACTCTTGCCGCTACAGATGGAAGTGCCCCAGCATTCAGCTCCTATTAGCAGTGGCCTTGTTCACCTACCTGTGGTCCTTTCCCCACCCCACCCCAATATCTACTCCCTGGACTAGTGTTTGAAAACTGCCAAATTTGTCACCACATCATAAGTAAGTAGCAGGGCAACAGTGGTTGTTGAAAACAAGACTCACCAGATTTAATGTGAAATGTGAGGAGCACCTGAAAATATGCAGGTCACATGATTCTCATGACATCCACGATATTATAATATTGTTGTCATAATTGCAGAAACTAAGGTCACATATATTTATCATTAAAAACCCAGTTAAAGTCCTGCTTGATGCAAGAACCAGGAGGGCAAGTAAAATGTCCATGTTCCATTTTGTGTGACATTGAGAAATGCAACTTGTAACAACTCATTATGACAGCATAGTCATTAAAGAGAAGGAAACGACTCACAACTCAGTTTTCTTTATATTGGCACCTCCTTGTGTTAGGTTATTAAACCATGAACTTATACTGGAAACCTTATCATTAGTTTTCACTTATTGCCACACATAATCCTTAGGGGGGCATATATGGGATACATGTACATCTTCTTTTACTTGTAAATATTAGCAAGTCAAATTTTCCTGTGTCCTTGTTTCCCAATGAAGAAAAAGAAAGTACCAAAATGGAGACATGGAACATTCCACCAGATTTAAGCTCTGTGTAATTATCTATGCAATCCTGAAAATACATTTTACCATATAGGGTATAAACCCCATTTTCTCCACATGAATTGTAGTTATCCAGGGAAATTAAAGGTGTTATTAACTTAAATCCTGGGAGAGCCTCATCTGTTTTAGTACTCACCAACCCACATGGTAATTACCAGCTGCTATATACAGAAGGAGTTAAAACTGACACAAGATTTCTGCCCTCTAACCCTGCTTTTAAGCATCCTTCACATCTCAGAATTTGAGAGGGGGGGATTTGTCCCCTCCCACCCGACTCTGATAGAGACTTACTGTGCCAGGCCTGACTGCTGCTGACCAATGGCATTGCATGACCATCACTGTGCTCCTGGGTGAAAAGGAAGAAAGAAGCTGACCCTGGGGAATAGCCTTGAACTATTACCACCATGGAAGATTGGAGATTTTGTGAGAGAGCAGAGGGCCTGGTGGAGAGATTTAGGGGAGCAGGGAAAGATAAGTAAGCAAACTTTGTGACAAGTATTGTTTTGAACCTGATTGGTAGCATTTGGCATCGATCCTCTTTCTGGAAAAGGAAGCAAGTGTCACACGCCTTGCTTTCTAACTTTAGAGGTATCACAGCCATATTTGTAAGGGAGTTGGTGTGGATATGTTTGAAGGAGCAGTTGAAAAAAGAAGGGAAGAAGAGAAGGTGAATGAGGGAGGGAGGGAGAGAAGGAAGAAATAGGTCTATTTGTCCTGTATACTATTTCCCTAACACACTTTTCCTTTTGTCATATATGCAACGGGAAGATAGACATCAGCCTAGTTCATGTCAAATCATTATAAAACTTGAATTTAGAGGCACCCATATTAATGAAGTTATACTGAATTTAGAAAACGTCAAAGAACCCATCTCATTGTATCTTGAAAGACAGATCTCAAGTGATCTTTCAGCTCTCCCAGAACATGCTGTGAGATGACCAGTGTGTTGGTTAGAAAATGCTGTAGTGCTGGCGGCTATTTCCTGGCTCTCACCTCATTTTATGCTCTTGCTTCCCTAAAATACATTGGTACACCCGCACAAAGGCTCTGTGGAGACAATAATGATCCTGGTTTGAGTGTATAGATACAATGGCTTTTCAGGAAAATTAATAACCTCTATTCTGACTTGGATGATGCTTTTACAAGGTAATTGACAAAGAGATGCTTTGAAAATGTGAACCAAAATATCAGATTTATACCATTTTCCATGTCCCCCCTATTACTGACTCAAAGGTCTGATCGATAGCTTGGCCTGATGGTTCTTTTTGTTCCTACCATAGCTACAGAATTAGTGAAGAGGGCTTTCAACTTGAAGTAGTAACCATAGAAAAAATTTGAAGTAAGAGTCATTGTAGGATGATGGAGATAGCAGTGTTTTGCCAAAAACATGACTCACTTATGAGGCTTCTCCATTAGTCACAGACAATAGAATAGATTTATTGCCTCATATTTTTTAGAATATTATATCCAATGTGGATTGAAGGAAGTAAGAATATTGTGATTGAGAGAATCGGGTTCCAGAGAAATTAATTGACTTCCCTATGGTTACATGACTAGTTAACATTGGAGCTGAGGTTAGATCTGAGGTCTCGGGGAGTCTGGTGATAAACTACTAAAATGGGATTGCTGGGGCATAGATATTAAGGAAGATGAGTGAAAGAAAACCGTAAGTATGAGACAAAAGAACAAAGAGGAAATCATGGCTCTAAAACTTTTAGGAGCATCTAAGGGACAGGCACATATTCCATGCTTTATATAGTAAACACATCATATATACATTTATCACATGTGAATTCAACCCCACTTTGAAAAACACAACAGCAGCAGCTATAATAAAATATGATTTTCATGTAAGATGGCTCCTAAATATAAATCAAATGGTTCATCTGGTGTTCAACTAAAGAAAAATAATGACAGATACCGAGGCTGGATGGACATATCAGCTTTTTTGGAAATTGTGAGAACTGATACAGTAAAACATCAAGGCTATTTCTGACTCTGTTATTTCTGTCTTACACCTAACTTTGAGATCAACTCCCAAGTAAGATAGAAGTTTACAGTATTGAAGTTTTTCCCATCAAAAGAAAAATAAAGGAAAATTGTATGTAATAAAGGAAAAATGATTAATAATTTACTTTTTAATCAACAACTTTTGCATAACTTTCCAATATTTCTTCCCAGGAATGCTTTTTAGCTAAAATCTAGTGCAAATTTGTGTGTATTTTTAAAGTGTGTATTTTAAAATACAAGGTGTGCAAAAGTATGTGTACAGAGGTGTGAGTACATGAAACACAGAGTTTATTCTTTCGGAGTTAATAAAACTGTTGTGGTAATCATAGGCTGCATGTCTTTTCCTTACAAACCACCATAAACCTACTTTTGCCCTCCTCTGTTCAAAAAAGCATCTCAAAACATAAGTCTTAGGCTTAAACTTGAGCCTGTTAATGATATTTCTCATGATTCTTTTGCTAAAAAAAAAATAGAATTGAACTTTATTGTTTTTTAAAATGTGTTCTGGAAATAAAACACATATACTAAAAAAAACCCAGAGTCAAAGTTGAGAGCTGGTCACTTTTCAAAAACTGACCACCCCTATGTGGACAACATGGAAATTAGAGAAAAAAAAGTGAGTTGACCAGCAGCCAAGAACTCCTGACCCGTGTCCCCGTCTAACCACAATATCCCAAAGCTAACCACTTACTTGACTTCTGACACGTAGATTAGTTTCGCCTGTCTTTGTGCTTAATGTAAATGTATTTACATTGCACTCCACTCATTTGTGTCTGGCTACTTTTGCTCAACATACTGTTAATTGATATTCATCGAATTGATTGTCAGTTATTGTACATTGCTCATTCACATTCACGTTGCTGTATAATATTGTATTATGAGAACATATCTTAATGCTGCCAAACAGTTTTTAAAGTATATGTTTTAATTTGCTACCAGCCAGCGGTGTAGGAGAGTTTATGTGACTACACTTTCGACCTCAAACTTGGTATTTTCCATCTTTTTAATTGTAGCCTTTCTGGTGAGCAATCGTTGATTTTTAAATTGACTAAATAAACCCCTGTTGAACTCATACCAAACAAAGGTCTTTATTTGTGAACTAGTATGTGGTGGGGGTGGGTGGGGGTGGGGAGGGGCAAAGCTTCATGAAGTGAAATTCTTCACCATCAACAACCAGTCCAAACAAGAAATACAATGTGAATGAGATAAGCCAAAATGTCTCAGTACAGACAAGTGTTTTTGTTTAAAATGCTGCCTTATTTTCAGAGATAGCTTTTCATTTGGGAAAGAAGAGATATGCATACGGGTTAAACATTTATGGAATCTGAAAACTGACATTTCTAAGAGTTTTGGAGGGGAGTTGTGGATAGAAGAAAACAGTAAGGACTTTATTAACTGTACCACTAATTTTTGAGACTTTTATAGGATAAAAAAACACAAGGCTGTGGTTGACTTGTATTCTTATTGCTGTTGCAGGGTCTCCATTTTGGTGCCTGTTGGACATTGTTCCCATAAAGAACGAGAAAGGAGACGTGGTACTTTTTCTGGCATCCTTCAAAGATATAACAGATACAAGAGTGAAGATAACTCCAGAAGATAAAAAAGAAGGTTTGTATTGTTTTCAGAAAACATCGACAGATGGAGTAACATTTTGAAGTTGTTTACTCAAATGCTCTGAAAAAAATTGTTTTCTATTAAATAACAGCAACTGATAAATATTCATAACTCCAGGCAGTCAGTATTTGGTACCTATTCTAAAATCTCAAAAATTAG
>VMDR010016775.1:0-20789 GCA_007922815.1 Macrotus californicus
GGCATCACCTGGGTGGTGGGGGAGAGGTCAATGGAGGGTGAGGAACCTGATCATATATGGAGGGTAGAGTGTTCTGGCCAAACTGATTTATCAAGATTCTTGTTAAAACTAGATTTCACAAGGAAGTGCACAGATGGGCCTAGGAAAAGATTTAGGAGCCTGACTAAAGTTTGGACAAGCAAAGAATCTTTGTCATACCTTGATCTCAGACTTCTATCCTTTAGAACTGTAAGACTACAAATGTATGTAGTTTAAGCCACCAACTTGAGGTACTTTATTATAGCAACCCTAGAAAACGAATAGTATTTTACCTGTATATGGGGAACCTCTTGAGAGCAGGGACTGAATTTCATCTGTAACCCCAGGACCTAACAGCCCAGCACATGCCTCACTTAGGTTCAGCTAGCATTTAGATCTTGTGTGGGTGTATTTTTTTTTAATTTGACTGCTATTTTTAACAATTAGAGAAGGAATCCATGGAAACATCTGAGGATGCAAAGTTAATTATTATAGAATCTTGAAAATTCTTTCCAGGAGTGACATTATGGCTGTGCTATATGCTATAAGCAATCATCGAGCAAAGTTCCATTGACGGGCCTCAGCTTCATGCCAACATCACAACATCCTTATTGCAATTCTCTCAACTGCTCTGCCCTTTAGGTGACTGAGCCCAGTTTCCAGAAGGAGAAGTTTTTCCTCTGGATCCGATTCATAGAACGTGTATTGACCCTATATGTGACTTCGCCTATGTCTGCATGCTATATAAGTTAGACTTATTTTTTTTTAAATCTGCTTCTCTTGAGAGGAGGTGGGGACCTGAGTACACTTTTGATATATTACTAATTATATTCTGATAATTTATTGAAAGGAGGGAGAATAATTTGGGAAGCGTTGGCAACCTGCATGAATAGAATTGATGATGGAGGGAAAACCTATTATGAATGGCCTTAGAAGTGGAATATATTTAAATGGGATTAAAGATATTTATCAGCAGGGAGGGTGACAGTTCACAGTGTGATTCGCTTGGTTCTTCAGCTCTCTGAATATGATGAGATCCCTCGAACTCACTTCCACTGCTGATCTCAGAATTTACAGTTTAAATGCCCGGAAGCTGAACGATCATCATTAAAAACCAACTCCAAGGAAAGAAATCAAGAAACAAGAATGTCAGCAGAAATGCAAAGTTCTAAATTAAATTTGAGAAATTATTATGCAAGATTTGGCATTGTCTGAAGCATATTTTCAGAATCATTCTCTCTCTCTCTTTATATGTGTGTGTGTGTGTGTGTATGCACACACACACACACACACACACACAAAATCTGTTTGAGGAGAATCCTAAAAAGTTTAGTAATATTTTTAAGGTGCTATGCCTCATTGACCTCTTCTCATCTATAATATATGTATATTGCATATAACAAAACCTAAAAAGATGTTAAATCTCTAAGAGCAAACATGGTACAGGATGTGAGTAAACTAGTTCCTTTAGTTGTTTATTGCTGTGTAACACTTAACCCCAAAACCAAGTGGCTAAAACAATATTATCTCTTATGGTCCTGGGGTTGTTTGGGTTCTACTATGGGTTCTCGTCCTTACCTGGGGTCTGTCTCGCCATTGTATTCAGACAGTAGCTAGGACTGTACTCACCTCAAAGAACTTTTCACTCACATGTCTAGCAATTGATACTAGCTGTCTGCTGGCCTCTTGCCTGGAACTTTCCACCAAACATGTACAGGCGGCCTCTGGTTCCTCACAGCATACATAGCAGCTGGGTTGCCAGAGCAAGCATCCACACAGAGACCAGGCTGAAGCTCTATCTTCTTCTATGACCTTGCTTTAGAAGTCATACTTCCTCTCTAGCCGCATGCCTGCCCAAATCTAAAGGGAACATAAACTCCACTTCTTGATGGGAGGCATATAGGTATCAAATTGTAAGAAGACTATGTAGGATGGAAGACCCCGTTGTGGCCATCTTGGAAAATATTATCTGCTACAGTTCTCTCTTTAGCCAAAATAATTCACATTCCTTTCACATGCAAAACATATTCATCCCCTCCCCTCAAGACCCCAAGACTCAACCTGCTGTTACACCAGGTCTAGGTATCACCATCTAAGTCATGTCTGCATGCACTGAGGCTCTGAGGGGATGGTTCCTTGCATGCAGTGCCATAAGTACCATTCCTCTCTAAAGCTCTCTGCTCGCCCTCTTCTGCATACACTCAACACATCATGGTGAAACAGGGCCAAGGTCACCACTACATGGACTCTCATGCAAAATAGTTGAAAGCTGTGCAGAGCAGGCACTGTTTTATACCCATTCTGGAATCCCACCAAGCACGTCTTCTCCAGTTCCTGGTTGAGGGCTCAGTCCTACTGCTCTGTTTTCCTGTGCTATACTTCTTGGCTCCTTCTCTCTCTGAATGCTTAGTTCTCTCTAATTCATACATTCCTTTTTAAAGTAATGGTGAGTTTATAGCTGAATAGCCTTCTTATTCTGCTTCCTATCCTTAAAAGATGGGTGTCCACAAGCTTCTCTTTCCCTTTTGGTGCCAGGAAAGTTTTCTTAAAAACTCTGTGGGTTTTGTGGGTATTCACTGACAACCCACTCAACAGGAAAGGCTGTACTATCTACAAATCTCTTGGAGATAAGCCCTTCTCCATCTGGGTGGCTCTCCTGTGGAAGAGCACCCTTCACATGCTCAGGAAACTTTGGTCTGTTTGCCTTTGATTTTTTAAGGTCTTAAGGGAACGTTTTACAGTCATACCATTGGTTTCATCCTTATACCACTTTTTCCTGAAACCCATGACCACTTTCTACCCTGGTTTTGATCTATTGGATGTCATATATTAATTTTGGAATTATTTGTCCTCTAGAGGGGTGAATTTCAAAGATTATTATTTTAAACCTAGAAAAAAATACTAGCTCCCTTCAATTTAATAGTTGTTTTGTTTAGCTTATTTCTTTCCTTTCACATTTTTATCATAGGCCACCAGAAAAACCAGGTGGCCATTTCAATCTTTTGCCTGGGAATCTTCTTACTTGGAAATCTAACAGTTGGTGCTAGCTGCCTGCTGGAACCTCAGCTTAGTCTGTCGGCAGGAACACCTCCATGGGGCCTGGGCTTCCTCACAGGGTAGTAGCTGTGTTCCGAGAGCATGTGTCCCAAGAGGGCCCAAGGAGAAGCTGCATCAGCTTTAATAGCCTAGTCTCAAAAGTTACATAGCACCCCTCCCTTTGTAGTTGTGCCCACCCAGGTTCAGGGGCTGAGAACACAGATCCCCTTCTCAGTGAGAGTAGTAGCAATGTCCCCTTGTAAGGAAAGCCTGTGGGATGGAAAATCTGGTTGCAGTTGTCTTGGAAAATTGAATCTTCCACACTGGGTGTATCTAAAAAAAAAAACAAAAAAAAAAAAACAGCTATAAAAAGTCTTAAATTCAGACTACCAAATCAATCTAAGAAGTTAGTGTTTATCTATAATCTCTGAGCAATTTATTAATGGAGTCCAAAATCAAATTCATATTTTTCCTGATCCTCAGCCTATAGTACCAAGCTCTAGATTAACTGGCTTATGTTCAAATATCAGAATTAGCAGAACAAAATGGATGAAGCTGAATAAATTTATTTTTCTTTTTTGTTTTAAGGTCTGAAAAGCACATCGTATTGTGTAAATTGAAGGACACCTTATCACACAGGTGTTTTGGAAGGCAGGCAATAGAGAAGTTTCCTTAACACAATTGTATTCTCTTGACCTTACTCAAACCACCCATGATGAACCCGACCCCTGTTGAAGAAAACACTCCAACCTCTTCCACTTAAATTCTGTTGCAAGTCCTTGTTATGCAATCCAAATCATAATATCAGTCAATATGTGTGCTTTAAGTGTTTATAATTTTCAAGTATTAAAATTTATTCGAAGCCTAGTCTAGAAGAACCAGCCATAATAAGAGAGAAAACCCCTGTGGTTGACTCCTGGTCTGTGCATTATCAGTCATGTCCAGGAGCCACTAAATTGGGAAGATAAGGGAATGCTCAGAGCACTCTGCTTTCATTCTCCCCTACATAAAGACTATACTCATCATGACTTTTTTTTTAATTGAACTGTTTTTTCCATATCTGGGATCATTCTTTTTTTGTCAGTACTTTTCGAAGGAGAGCACTCCCTTGAAATGAGTTCCAGCACTGAAACTATATTAAATTCCACCAACATTTCTTAAATTTTGATTCTGCCCTAGGCACTTAAATCTCTAATTTTATTTCCCACCCCCACCCAAGCTGCAAGGGACACAAATGAGAGAGTCCGTGCCCTCAGGGAATTTACAGTCTAGAGAAGAATGACTATATAAAGAGGAAAGGGGAAGGTGGCAAACGTAGTACACATAACTATTAAATAAGATAGCACTGGACACGGAATTAGAAAATCCCTGTTTTAGCCAAAACTTGCCATTAAGTAGTAACTAGAGAAGGATTTAGGCAAGTCACTAAATGCCCCTTAAGTTGCTTCATAATTAGTAAATACTAATTTCCTTAGCAGTATCTTTCTCGTAGATTTTTTTTGTTGTTAAAAATACATGAGCTGGTTCATTTAAAATGCTTACTACAGCTCCTGGTACATAGTAAACACTCAATAAATGTTTGTTTCATTATGATCTAGTAGTGGTATTGGTAGAGTATGTGGGAATGCTTTGGAAATTGTGGAGTCTGATATCAACATAAAGTATTTCCATTCACAAAGACAGAAAATGTAGCACCCTACTGAAACCTGTAATTCTTCCAGCTCCCCAAATACTACTTTTTGCTGTTCCTAGAAGCTCTGGGGTTCCCTGCTCCTCCCCATGCCCACTTTCCTCACCATTCAGAGCCCAGTTCAAAGACCATCTCAGCCATAAACTAGCCCAACCCCGTGAGGTTAGATATGTAAACCTGGCCCACATTCCCTTCACACTTCATGCACACCACAATGCTAGGAGTGCTTCTGCCTTACCTGTGTTTGTATCCCCAAATGACTAGAATAATACCTGATGCATGATGGATGCTGATTGCATCCAGTGTTAATGCAGTAGGAGTGTTAATGAGATTCAAAGGAGGAAGATGTGTGACCCGCATTCTAAACAGAGCCCTGACCTTGGATGAGATTTCATTTGTAGCTCTGGTTTTCCCACTCTTGCTGTTTGACTTTGGGCACTTAACCTTTAATCTGCCCTCCTGAACTATGGCTGTCTCATCTGCAAAATAGCTCATGATAGTAAAAAAATGATTGTAGTGTGCTACCAAGTCTTCATAACTCTATAATGAGGATATCATTATTGTACTTTACAGGTGAGGAAATCCACATTTAGGGAGCGTAAGCACTTGCTTCAGAATCAGCACAACTTATATGTGCCACAGCCAGGTCTGTCCACGTGAAGTTTCCTAGCCATCGCTTCTGTACTACACAGTAGCTTATTAAAACAGATATTTTGGTTCTTTCCGGCTCTGAGTTTCAGAACATCAGGACACCTCTCTTCTCTCCTCCCCTCTATTCCACGCCTGTCACAGGAAAGACATTCCAAATCTACTGCGTCCTGTTATTTAGTATTATTCATGCCTAGAATATTAACTCAGTAAAAGTCAAGGCCATTACTCTACTTCTTAATTTTCTCCCCAAAACACAGTTGCCCAGGCTACTGGGTAAGCTCAGCAGTGGTTTAGTGTAGTTTAAACAGCTTTCAAGTGGGCAAGAGTCAGATAAGGCCCCTGCAAAAAAAAAACACAGCCACCGTGCTCTTCTTTTTGTTTTTCTTTTGGACTCTTGTCCCAAGAAAATCTATTAGACATTTAAATAGCTTTATGGTGAGTAATTTAAAACAAATTGTAGATACGTTATGAAATAAACTAGACCATGATTTTTCAACCTTGGCACTATTGACAATTGGGGCTGGAAAAATGCTTTGTGGTGGCAGGTGTCCTGTGCATTATGGGATGTTTGGCACCATCCCTCATCTCTACCCACTAGATACCTGTAGCACCACTACTCAGCCCAAAAATGCACCCAGCCATTGTCATATGCCCCTTGGGGGTAAAATCCTCCACTTTCCACCCCCATTTTAGAACCTTTGAACCAGATGCCTAGTTTTTGGTGGACTAAATTTCATTCATAATATTACAGAGTACAGTTCTGAATCAAAGACATTTTCACCTAATGAAGCTGAAGAGTATAACATCAAGTGGGGAAGACTGTTCTCCCTGGGTGAGCTCTCTTCGGTCCCTTGAGCTCACCCACAACTGGTATGCCACCACCAAGCTTTGTCAGGACTATGACACATGATCATTAAAAAAACAGAGCAGCAAAAGCAATGTTATGGTTTTTTTGCCTCAGAGTGTCCCTAAAATACAAAGCTACATATTTATCAAGATGTATTCACCTGTCACTATGACTACCTGTGTAGCCTTGGACTACAAAGAAAAGACAAAATGATTGAATGGGGTTTTTTCTGTTCATGTAGTGTACCTGAGTTCTGTCTTAGTCTGCTTCCTAAATAGAATAATCAATGCCATTATCTCTTCCTCCCTCATCTAAATCACATCAGGACACTGCAGTAGATCAATAGTTACAACAAAGAGGACTGCAGCTTTCATTCCAGGGGGACTCATTACTCTGCCGCACAGGATCTGGGTATGGATCCCACGAAAGGTTATCTACTCTTCCGTAGGAGTTAACAACAGCTGTCACTTATTAATGCCGCGCCTCCACCCCACCATAACCAACTGTGTGTGTGCAGAGAACACGTCCAGGACCAAATCAGCCAGCTTCCTTCCTCCCTCCTTCCTTTGACATCCTCTTTCTCTTCATGTTGTTTAGAATTGACTTCTTTAGCAACGTAAAATGTTGTGGACTTCACTGAGATTCTTAGCCAGTACTGGGTGCACATAAACAAGCTCACATCTGCTGCCGAATTACAAAAACTAATTAAAATAAATTCAGATCTTAAATCAGTCCTTTCTGTAACATTTATTGCCTAAGCCACTGGGCAATAAAATATATAATTTGGTTAAGCAGAAGAGAAAAGTGACTTTTTTATTGTAATTCCTAACCAACCCCAAAAGCAGAGTAAACTATGAGAATGAGGATGCACCCATGACCACTGTTGGTAATAGTGGTGGTTTCCCTGGTGGTTCTTCACAGCCCCAGGGCCATCCTGTTTGATCACTGTCTTGTCTGCCATGTGAGCTAAGACAAGGTCATGGACAAATCATTGAGCAAATCTTTTTAATGGAAAGCTGGTCACTACCATCTCCAGGTCCTCTCACCACCTTAAGATTCTGCAGGGACCACTATTTAGACCTGAGACCAACTGAGAGACCTTTTGTTAGGAAAGGTCTGTAAGTCAGGGAAGACCACCATTCTGTTTACTTGTCCCCAGGTGTTCAAATTCTTTAAATAGGTTTTTAGAGCACCTTCCAAGTGTGATGTTTTAGTCATTTATTTTTATAGCTGGAATAGCTGGAATTCAATACAGCCCCACCTTCCTCTATGTATCCCTTTGTGTTAAAGTCCATTTCCCATAGACTTCAAAGACCTAAACTTTGTTTTTTCAAAGAATAGATTTATTTTTAGTTCAAAAAGCCTGTATTGGGAGTCTGCTGTATGCATAGTGCTCAAATTCTGACCCAAGTATATTTACTGTATTGTTCTTCTGGGCTTGTTTGTAGAGAAAAATATAGCAAAGAAGAGAAGTGTCGTAACATTTTTACACCTACAGACAATTCTGCAAATAGCTCCTTTTTAATTCTGACCAGCCGTACTTCTTTGCTATGCCCTGAAATACCCTGGTAACTGCTCCACCAGTGAGCAGGTGCATTCGGTCTATCAGAAGTTGTGTTGTGTTACTGGTTGTTACCAGCTGCTCGGCTTCTGGGGACCTCTCCTCCTTGGGCACCTCAGAAAGATGTAGAGCGGTGAGGCTTGAGCCAGATGCAGCTTCCAAATCCACAGAGATCAGAACGGTTTGTCCATCATCTGCCATCTTAACGCCTTGGACATAGGACTGAGATGGTCTAGATCTCTGGAATGTCATCTTGCCTGAGACCCTTGAGTAGATACCTCTTTTCCCAGGCCATCTGGGTGATGACTAGGCTGGTGGGAAGCTTTGATAACTGGAATTCAGGCCATTAAGAAAGCATTTTAAGTTGTGGGGTTTCCTCTTAAAACTTTGCCTCTTACTAATTGTATTTAAAAGAAAGTAGTATTCCCTCATATAGTATTGATCTTACATATATTCAATTTCATACATTTTCAACAATAATAATTTTTATTGAAAACAACTGACACTGTGTTTATTTACTCTGTTTACTATTTGGCCTTAATTATTGAACAGCAATTTTTGTTATGTTTTCCTTATGGGGTTTTTTTCTATTCCATTGGTATTTATATTATATCTGGATAAAGTTTGAAGATACAACTTTGTGCTACAATGTTTTTGTTTGTGATTCAACCCAGCCTCCTTCCCCTGTCCTCAGATATAAACAAAGTAATAATAATAAGCTTCCTGTGTGCCTTCTTTACTGTTTCTTGGGATGCCTACCTCTGAAGAACATCTGTGGCTTCTCTCTAGCAGCTGCCCACTGCTGGTGTTCAAGGCGTTAGGCACCCTCACCTTTATTTTTTTGCACATATAACTTATTTTCATTAAACATTATTCTACAGATTCCCCCAAGGCCTTTGCTAATTAATCACCTGACACCTGT
The DNA here is from genome assembly GCA_007922815.1 of Macrotus californicus. Classification (NCBI taxonomy): domain Eukaryota; kingdom Metazoa; phylum Chordata; class Mammalia; order Chiroptera; family Phyllostomidae; genus Macrotus; species Macrotus californicus. The sequence goes on from VMDR010016775.1 coordinate 8,726, forward strand.
CCTGGTATTAAAAGATGCTACTGTTCCCAAACAGTAATGGGGCTGCCCACCGCCCAACAGGCAAGCTCTGGAGGCAGAGATTTGGTGAAAAAGGAAAGGGGTTATTTATTCAAAAGCTCCAGTTTTGAAAGAATGGCAGGCTTCCACCTAAGAGCCCATTCCCTCTAAAACACCCAGAAAAAAAAATCCCATCACCCTTTGCCAGATTAGTTTAGAGCTGTGCCTCGAATTCCTTCTCACATTTAAAGTATCATTCTTTGGGAAATGCAGCATAATCATCCAGGAGCTTAGCCTGTTCCCAGTCACAGCCATATTTCAGCATATTTCTGGAATCTGTTTGTGCATGACTTGTGCAACCACGCCATGGCCACCACTTCCCATGCTGGGAGGGGCCTGGGATGCGCCAGACCACCCCATCTCCAGGGCCCACTGGCCTGGGAACCTCGGGGCCCAACAAGACAAGAAAGAGGAAGGAGAAGGGGCGAGTCTCTCTCTACCCTCCATTTAAATGTCCCAGCCCAAAGTTCCATGTGCTTCAGAAGCAAGTAGGAGGGGTTTTTCCCTCTGTCCAAACATTATACAGGCCTGGTATACACTCCATGCAGGGACCTCCACCTAACGCCACGTTAACCTCCACAGTACAAAAGCTGCTGTGACCTCTTCAGCCTGCACAAACTCCGCGCGAGCTTCCTCTAGCTGCATCATGTGCCACACTGCTCAGTTGCCTAGCCAATGAGCCAACGTGAGCTGTTGCAATGGTTTGTTTACCCTTTACCCTGGGGTATGGAAGTCTATCACGTGTCACGCTGCGGCTTCACGCTGGCTGCCTTTGGTGTTTCCTCTGGCCCCTCCCTCACTTTGGGGCCTGGGCTCACATGCCCCACTTCAGGGCTCCCTTCCCTCTCCCCAGCAATCTTGCCAGATCTCCCTGTTTCACTACCTGCCTTCTTATGGTGAGAAAGTAAATTAGTAGGGACAGGCTTGCTTTTCTAGATACTCATTTGATTCCTATCTAAGCATTTTAGTTCAAGAATGAGTTACTGTATCCATTTTAATTTCTCTTGTAGTTTTCTATTTGAGACTTGCTCTTCTTCCGTCACAGTTAGGGGAAATACTGTGTGTATGTGTGCATGCGTGTTTATATAAATACATACTACATAAATACATGCACATGAAACAGAGTGCATCGAGAAGCATTTTGGAATAAGAATATGTTATGTTCCCTGTTCTATTTTCTCTTGCTTTAACATAACACCCTGAGGAGAACTGTGAGGACCCCATCATGGCCTTTTTTAGTTCTTAATTTGAGTTAATTTTTTAAAATTAAAAGCTGTCAATATTTTTTACATAAAAGATGTCCAAGGAGCCGGAAGACTGAGAAAAAGTTGTGATTCCTTAAAAGCAACTGGATTGAACTGACCAAAAAAAGATGCCCCTCCTCATTTTCCCCTTCCCGAGTCTGAGGGTTCGGGGTGGAGCTTGTTGTTGTTGTTGTTGTTGTGGTTGTGGTTGTTGTTGTTGTTAGTGAGTGTTTCACTGTGACCTTCTGGCTGAGCCCCACCTGTGTGCACTTCCGCCAGCCCCATCCTAATTAGAGGCTTTTTAATAAAACGGGAATGTACTGACTGCAGCTTTTTGGCCTTTGCTCCCTGACTGTCTCCGATGAACCCCCTTGCCCTCTGGTGTTAAAAACCTAAACTTTGGGAATTCACTGATTCTGGTTCAATTTGTGGACCTGCTGAGCATGCTCAAGCCCTTTAGGAGGTTTCCTTGTGCTAATAACCATCTGTCACTGCCCATTTTTTACTGCGGCAGCTTGTACTGCTGGAGACCAAGGCAGGGCCCTAAGCGAACTGCTTGGATCCTGAAAGCAAAGAGAGATCGTTAAGTAACATACCCTCAACATCTTTGCCATATAAAACTTCGGAGTTACATTAGGTGTAGCACTTTAACCTTTGCCATGTTGAAGAGGTAATGATATCAGAATTTGGTTTCCATCCCTCAAGGGCCCATAAAACACCGTGTGGATGCCGGGTGATAGATCACAGGCTTACAGTACATACTCCTGGTTCCTTACCTCTATTACTTTAAAAAACAAGGCAGCTGGTAAATTACATCACATCATGGTTGGTCTGCTTCCACACCCTCACCTCACCGTGTTCCTCCAGCAGGGTTTGGCTCTACTCTGAGCAGCCCAGGATTTTGAACTTGCTGTCCGAAATTGTCTGTGGAACGTTGACCTTTATCCTGAAGGGTTCTCAGGAAGCACTGACCACCAGAGCCAACTGCTTTTCAATGTATATGAAAGGCAAAAGCAAAAAGCAAACATCTGAAAGAAAACCCTATTGCATACAGTGTTTTTAGGAAAATTTACATAATTCAAGTCTTTTTAAATAGAGAGCTTAGGCAAAGGGATTTTCAGCACGTTAATTACTGAAAGGTCATATCCAATACAACTCTATATCACCATAGCCCTAAGGAAAACATCTGATGGAATTTTAGAAACATAAGCAAAAAATTTTATTATCATAAATATCACTACATACTATTCACCTCCCTTCGTTCCTCCTGTTCTTCCTTCCTTTTCTGGTTTTTTTTCCCTCCTTTTTCTCTTTCTTCTTATGTTCCCAACCTTAAATTTTTCTCTTGTTGGACACTATGCAATTTCTGTCCACCACCTCTCAAAAACAAATCTCTAGAAAGAGTAGTCTACACAGGGTTGGACAAAAGTAGGTTTACAGTTATAATGCAAATAAATAGTGCAATAATTAATGGATAATAATACATGAATAAAGTCTGTGTTCCTCAGACTGACAACTGTAAACCTCCTTTTGCCCCACCCCATGTACTAGCTTTTATTTTTCTTGCTTCCTATTAACTCTTGAGGCCACAGAAATGTGGTTTTTACCTTTAGCAACCTGCTAACATTTTTTTCACTAAAATCACAAATGATATTGCTCCTAATCAGGAAATCTAGTAGATGGTTCTGATTTCTTATTGGTCTTTTCTGCATTGTCTGGACTTGTGGGTTATTTCCTCCATTGCAAACCTCTCTCTTTTGTTTTAAGTTCAGTGCTGCAAGCTGTCCCTTGCAGCTCACTAACCACCCCTCCTCTGTCTGCCTCCCTGGTCAACTCCGCCCATCCGCCAGTGTTAAAGACAAGCATCGTTCTAGTTCCATACAAACATGAGTGAGGACAGTCATGAGCTCTGCAAGACATGCACACACACAAAGTTAGACAACAATGAGAGGGCAAGCTGAGGACCACAGGAGACACCCCGTGTGGTGAAGAGAAAGAATCGATGCAGAATATGTGTTGGAGCTCCTCTGGAAGCATTCTGGCCCTACAGAATATGTGTGGCGTTTGAGGTTTGCAGAAGGCGTTTGGATCTTAGCACTGATACTCACAGGGCCCTGGGCAAGCTACTGGAGTGCAATGGAAGAGTCCTGGGAAGAGTAATGCTTACCTCATCGATTGTCAAGAGAATTAAAGAAAACAAATTAAGTCACTTTTTGTTGGTATGTAGTATGTGCTTCACGAGTATGTGTTCATGTTCCTTGTTTCATAGAGAAGGGGCGTCCTGAGAGACCTATAAATAGTGAAGTAGTATTTGGATAAACAGAAAGAGAAAGGACATTTTAGGAGAGAGTTACGGAAGGAGAGAGGACTAGGGAGGAAGATCACCTATAATGTGCTTGTGTGAGTGCATGGCACCCGAGGGAGGAAAATGTGTGCAGTAACTAAGGGGGAAAAATTTTGAACAGGTAGATTGTGACCATAAACTTATTTTAGGGCAAAGATGAATGGTTTGACTTACATATTTTATATTTATATATTCAGTATATATATTTATGATATATCATATGTATTCCAACTTCGATTACTTTATTGCAATTATTATTCAACTATATCTTAGTTCTTGAACTTCACTGTCTTCTCCAATACACAGGAATGAACTATAAGAAGCAAAGTTGATAATTAAATTACATGGCACATTAAAGGTGAAAAGGGTTATGGAGAAAAATAGAGTGTGCTGGGTTGAGAATGACAAGCAGATGCAATTTTAAATAAAGTGTTTAGGAAAGGCCCCTCTGAGAAAGAGACATTGGACAAACAATTTAGTTGGGTATCTATGGGAAAGGTTTTCCAGGAAGAGGGAATAGCCATTGCAAAGTTCCTGAAGCAGGAAGATTCCTGGCATGTTTGAGGAACGGCAAGGAGGCTGGGGCAGAGCTGGGGGCGTGGGGCAGTGAAGGGCGGTGGAAGATGAGGTCAGAGGCTGAGCGGGGCCTGATTATGGAGGACCTGGCAGGACACTGAGGATGATGCCATTTACCTTCAATGTGCTGAGAAGCCACTGAGGTCTTGAACAGCAGAGAAGTTGACATGATCTAACTGAACTGCTACCAGGGCCACCCTGCTGCTGTGTGAAAGAGGAAGCTCTTGGACTGCTTTCTCTCCTATCCCCCACCCAAGCCTGAAGCAGCAGAGGGAGTTCTAGGAGAGGAGTGGGAAAGCGGAGGAGAAATAGTGGACACCCCACCTGCACCTCCTCTGCCCCTCTGTGGTCTGCTAAGCCTTAGCTGGGAAGGAAAGTATGCCTAGATGCCTAGATGGTCAGATGAGACTTTGACTAATATCAGAATGGTGCCCAGAGAAGGTATGGGACCTGGTGCATTAGTTAGGGTTCTGCAAAGGAACACACCAACAAGATAGATATAGTAGTAGCTATAGCTATAGATATCGATATAAGAAGAGATATACTATAGGAATTGGCTCACATCGTAATAAAGGCCAAGAAGCCCTGTGATCTGCTGTTTGCTAGCTGGTGAGCCAGAAAGCTGGGGGTATAATTCGGTTCAAGTCCAAGGGCCTGAGAACCAGGGGTCTACTGGTGTAATTACTCATCCAAGGTCAAAGGCCTGAGAATCCAGGGGGCCACTGCTGTAAAGTTCTAGAGTTCAAAAGCCCAAGAACCACAAGCTGTGATGTCCTGGGACAGGAAAAATGACACTCCAGCTCAGGAAGAGAAGGAAAGATTTCATCCTTCCTCTGCCATTTGGTTCCATTTGGGCCCCCACATTGCTGATGCTGGCCCACCTTGGTGAGGGTGGGTCCCCGTTACTCAGTCTACTGAATCAAATGCTAATCTCTGCCAGAAACACCCCCACAAACATACCTAGAAGTAATGTTCATCAGCTCTCTGGGTACCTGTTAGAACAGTCAAGTGGGCACTAAAATTAACCATCATCCAAGATTCAGTCGGGGTGCAAAGAAGAATAATTTGAAGAGTTTGCCAGAAGGTGGTAGTGTAAGACATCCAGTTCTTATTTAATTTCATCTATGTTGAGTCCACCTCATTTAATAGATGAGTTATATACACTTATAAACCATTATAGATATGTAGTAATGACAAATTATACAATAAATATATTAAGTATTCAGTCCTTTCCTATTGTAGATAAAAATATCAATAGAGACACTGCAGAGGATGGTGGTACACTTCTCCCACTTGGAAAACTCAGCAAAGGCAGGATCATGAGTTGGGGCTGCCAATGCCAATGGAATGCAGGTGGTCAGTGAGCCATGGAGATGAGAAAGAGATGGCAATGTGACAGCTGTGATGCTTGACATTTCTATGGTAGAAAACATGGGACAAATACAGAGCAGCAAGAATTGAGGCTCTCAAGATCTGTCCCACATAGGCAGAGGAGGGGAGGAAGGTGAGAGCACCCTGAGACCAATCAACCGAAAAGAAGGAGCAGAGAAGAGAATGACAGAGATGCCCCAGGTGGAAAGAGGAAGCAAGTTATTTTTGTTACAGACCAAAGGGGAGTGGTCAAGCATAATGATGCTGGAGTGCTTGAGTACCCCCAAGAAGACTTACGAAAAGAGCATTTTATTTATAGATCAGGCAATTATGTTGTAAAATTATAAAGGACAGAAAATAAAGGAACTAAGACAACTGACAGACTGTGGAACAGGTGTATGGATTCTTAGTATAGTCATACATTCTAAAAAGAACTGCTAAAAAATCAATCATCTGGGTAAAGGAAGATTGGGTGCAAATTTAAGAATATTCTAATCCTGGAATGGCAGGTGATGAGCAGAATCATTAGCAAAACCTTCTCCTGATCAGCTCCTGGGATGCAGAGATGATAAGCAGGAATGCTTTGCAACACAATAAGGTGATATAGTTTGAAGGCATTTGGCTTTCTAAAAATTCTCTCTTCATAATAAGTTTATTCTATTGCAGAAATAGTTTCAACTGGAAATCTTAATGGTCTCATCATCTCTGAACATATAATAGATGCAAAAAAGCACCCTGCAATGGGAATTTCTGATCCCCCTCTTTCGTTGTTGTTTTTCCCGTCTCCCTACTCAGTGAGTAGGGAGACCTACTACATTTGAGTGTCCTAACTTGAGGGGCAATGCCAGCAGACCACTTCCTTTCCCTTAGTGTCAGGTATGTGAGTTGGATCTCAAGAAGATTAAGACAAGAAATTTCTTTTTCCTGGAGAGACAGAGTACAATATACTAGAACTATGGATTCTCCATCAGTAGCTTCTGACCCCAGGGATGTTGCATAGAGCTGTGGGCTTGGAAAAAGTCACATAATGGTTCCAGCTTGGGGTCCCAATTAATAATTATGATGTAGGTTGCTGTCTGATGGCTCAGGATATTTCCTTGAAAGACCTGCTTTCATAACACTGTTTATGCTGTTTGGAATAACAGAGTAGGAATAGCTGCTTAGATAGGAAATTTAGGAATGATGAGCTGAAGAAACCCTGGACAATGTACTGTGCAGTCAGCCAAATACAGATGCTTATATTATTCCAAAAATAGGAATTTTTTTCTAAAAAACTCAAGTCAAGAAATTACTGTGTGCTTTTAAAAATATGTTGTGCCTATTCATGGTTAGACTGTGATGGCTGCTGCCACGTCCGCCCTATTCCATGACACCCCCCATGATATGTGCTTTGTATAATACTGTAAAATTTATAAATTTCTTTCACCCAGACTATCTCATCTGATTCTCAGTATGAGACTGTCCAATTGGGAATATTGCTTTTATTAGATCAACTTTACAGCTAAAATTCAGAGTCTTCCTTAGTCAAAGTTATGCAGATGAACATGATAAGTGGGTGTTTTTACCACTGGCCTCTCTGGACCCAGAGTCCATGATCTTTGCATTACATCACACATCCTTGCAAATAAAATGGACTTGTCTTGTAGGAACTATTCTTCTTCTAACTGGGGCATTGGAGTCATCCCAGGTAAATAGGATGGTGATCTTAGGGAGGGATGTCTGGAAGCACCTGTTCGAAGCCCTAAAAGATTGGCAGTTCTCTGTCCAAGAGTGTGGCAGCTGGCAGTGGGAACTCAGCCCTGGGGACTGAGCTGTAGAAGGAGGTCCTAGATGCTTAGACCCAGGGTTGCTATGCTGTGTGGCTTCCATGTGCTCCTTCAGATCTGTTCTCCATCCTTCTACACCATGCTCTATGCTTCTAGAAGCCCACCTGCATGGGCAGAATGAAAGGCTCACCTAACCTCTGGCTCGCCGTTGGCTTTTGCCAATGGGAAGCACCAGCAAGACATCAGAGGGTGGAAGGAGAGTGGAGTGGGAATGTTTATCCCCAGCTCCCTCCCTGTGAGACTGTGGCTGACCTTCCCCACTCATTCCTATTACCACTCCTTCCTTCAGCCCCTCTGACCTCACCCCAGGTGCTTCACTATTTCTTGTATTTTCTCTATGCCTTCCTCATATATTAATTAATGGGGCCTGTATTGAATGCCTCACATTACCCAATTGGAGTGTGCTCTGTTTCCTGATAGACCCCTGACTGATCAGACCTGACCCCAGAGGGGCGGGACTACAGGCAGGACCAAATGCCTAGATTTAGGCACAGGAGCAGGACAGGGGCCCTTCTACTGGAATTGAAATTAGAATGAAGTGGGGATGGAGAGGGTGGAGAGAGTGGTCAGGGGAAAATGGAAACAACTGTACTTGAACAACAATAAAAAAAGTTTAAAAAAAAAGAATTAGGACTTAGAACCAAGAAGATGGAGCCAAGCATGCTCTGCTGGACAGGCTCCCTAGTCTTGCAGGAAACAAGATTCTTCATAGATGCTGTGGGCTGGAGGTGCAGGGAAGATGATGGCAGAACCTATGGAGAGCTATAGTCATGGACCAAGCAGACAGAGTGGCTGGGTGTTTGGGTCCTTCCTTCCAGCAGAGACTGACTGGCTGTTCCCTGAACCCGTTTTTCCTTCCTCCTGGACACATGGATTCTGATCCCATGTGCCTGAGTTCTGGCCAAAAGAATGTGAGTTGAGGAATGTCCTAATTGCTAAAACCTTCCTCAGTATCCCTCACATTTGCTAGCTGTATTTAAGAGTGTTATATGCCACAGTGATATCCATCATTCACTCATTCATTTATTCATTAATTCATTCATTTCTTTCATTTACTCTCTGAGACCAGACCTGAAGGTAGAGCCTCTTTAAGTAGATTGTTCACATGACCTTTTACAAAGCTGGTTTGGGACCAAGGAGGTGGTGAACCATTGCAACACCCCATTAAGACACCACAGAATTAGACAACATTCTTATGGTACTTCCATTGGACCTCCTGCAATGGCCATAGTGTAAAGCACTAAGTGTTACGGCCCATTTTATGTTCTCTTCCCTTCAAAAATCATTCTTATTGAGTACTCACTGTGCAGTGGGTGCTTGTGAAAACTTATGCCGTGATTAGTACAAAAATATAGGCTTATAACTAAGTTAAGGCTGTAACTAATTTAAGCCTCATTCTGCAGTTAGGCAGCCTGAATATTCTTATTAATATACAGGGAGTGGCTGCTGATAATAGACACATTATCATAAGCCCAAAGGTAACTTGTCAGTGCATGCTGAGGAATGGGAAAAATATGAGAAAGTTCCAAGGAATTCTCCTGATGTTTTTGCATTTCTATGCATTTTATTTCAGTATTTTTATCCTAGGAAGATCCTTAAAAGCAGACACAGGCATGTTCTGGGTTTGTCAGTGCAGGGGATATTTCCCAGAATCTCTTCCTCTGACATCCTTTCATGGACATGTTCTCTCTCAGCACAAGTCAGCTGTCCAACGACTCCTGTGATTAGCTTCATATCTCTTTAAATACACTTTCTGATACCCCAAGATAATTGATAAAGAAGGGGGGAAATGATCATACTTCATGAGTATCAAGATTCATAGATACTAATTACGAAGTTTAATTTTTTTAATTAAATTCCTTTTGAATTAGGGTTGCACAGAGAACAGTTTGTTGATAGCCTTCCTGAGGCTACAAGAGGGTTTAAATACTTCTGCCCTGTGGGAGAAAACCATCCCTGGTGCTGGAATCCTAATCCAGGGGAACACTGGAAAATGCTGCGTCCCAGGTTCCTGCCACCCCCTTTTCTGGAGGAGTGTGGGGCAGAGGTGAGGTGCCAAGGGGATGCATAGGCAGAGGCAAAAGCTGCCATGTCCTCATCCCCTTGTACATGAAATTGTAGATACTGCTGCCCATCAAACGCATTGTTGGATGGAAGTGTCACATGTTCCTTTGCAGATGTTATTTCCGATTAAGCCACAGGCAGCAGGGAGAGGATGTGGCATTCATTTTCCTCCTCACTTGGTAGCATCTCCCAGCAGTCATTTGCAAAGCAACATTACTTGCATAACAATTGAGCCAATCTGATATTTTAGGTTATGATGTCAAGATATATTATACTACAGCCTACTGACTTAAAAAACAACCAAAGACAGGAAGTGATTAGGGCCAAGTTGGGATTGAAAAGGACCTAAGGGAATGTCATTCATTATGAGAATCTTAAAAGCTTCTAATGACCTGTTACTCCCAAGAATAACTGCTACTCTGTCTATTGAATTTATTTTTTGCTAAACAAGCTTCACATTTAATGATATCTTTCTCTATGGCCTAAGACCTGCAGAAATTTATTTCTCTTTTTTCTGAATGGAATACTTGGTCAACAATTCATCATGCAGACATCATCTGTGCTTCTGTCACTATGTTTAGTATTATATATTAAATGTATTTATGAATTCTGCTAAGATTATTATCTGTTTAAGAACATTTGACAGACTATATCTTAAAGGCCAAGTGTCATCTTTGCTTTTCTAAATATATTTTATATTCTTAAATCAAAGATGTTGTCCCTGAATATTTTCATGGCACAGAATGCATTGAGCAAAGCGTAGAATTAAGGTAAATCTTCTGACAACAACAGCAGTGATTGTCAACAAATCACAGTGTTTTTTAGGGTAAGACATGCCATGACCAATCTTACCGCCCTCCTTCATCTATGAGAGCAGAGGCCTTGTTTGTTTATCTGTGGCTGTACCTCCAGGCCCATAACAGTTATTCAGAAAATATTTATTGGGTGGGTGGATGGATAGGTGGGTGGGTAGATGGATGGATGGGTGGATGGAAGGGTGGATGGGTGGATGGGTGGGTGGATGGGTGGATGGGTATATGTGTGTGATGTGGGGCTGGAGGTTGTGCTTTTTCTGTGAGCACAGGCTTAAGTCAGGCTGTTTTAAATTACTGAGCTTTACAAACCTTTACTGGAAGTCAGTGTCCTGCTGTTTACATGAAAAAGTGAAAGTGCAGAGGGCTAATGAGTGCTTTGGAGAATGACGCTGCTTCCCACGAAATGAAGCCAGCTTATTGGGGGGTTAGAAAACGAGTTAAAATTTGAAATTGCTTCTCCCCAAATGGTCATGGTCTTTCCAATTAAAGGGTCGTCCTGGAAATTGAAGAATAAATAAAAACATAGAAAAGTTTCTGGATCTGATTCAGCAAGCAAAGAGTCCTTTTTTGGTGGGCGTGTTCACGAGGACAGAAATGAACACTAAGGCTGAAGCGACAGCCACTGAGCAGTGCCTCCGGGTGTGAGTTTCCGAGAGGACAAATCACTTCCACACAGACTTGACTATACAAATCGGTCAGCTCAACCCCAAGGAAGGCTAAGAATAGGGCTGGGAAGTAGCAATAATGAATTATTCTGCTGAGTTTATTAATATTTGGGCAGAAAAGGATGAATTCGTTTCAGAGTTAGGCATCATTTTAACATGCACATTATAGGTGGTGGCTTTTTTTTTCAGCAGAAATAAATGTAGCTGTCCCCTAACGGGAGCAATTTCCCTTCATATTTCTTGCAGCTCTTGTCCCATGAGGCGACAGATGAGTATGTGATAGCAATACTGATTCCAGTGCTGAGACGCCATCTGATCCACCGGGAGAGCTGGTGGATTCAAATCAATGTCAGCCCGTGCCTTCTGGGCAGCAGTCTTTCAGTGCAGGATTTGCTCTGTGGATCAGAAAAACAGCTGGCGACTCGCAATATGTTATACAAAAGACCTTTTAAATGTTTTGTTGTTTCCAGCTATGATGTAGTGTGAGTCGCTTCAAATAATTTTTTTTATTTGTGCGACTGTTCGATGGAGCAGAATCCTGTTAAGCAACTGGTAAAAATGCAATACCAACTTAAACTGGTGTCTGCAGGATTCTGAGGCTGATAAGTGCCTGGGAATAAGCCTCTGCCTGCACATACGTTATTTTAAATATCAACGTTTTATCCAAGGAAAGCCTTTTTTATTTTTTTTTTGAAATCTAGTCCTGAAATTGCCTATAAAATACAAGCATGTGCTGCAACAAATAATCCTTGTGGGTTATTCAAATTTTTAGAAAAACAAGAACTTTCACACAGGTAGGTTGTTAAGTTTCAGGATGGAATTATTAATATCCAGTGTCTGTTGTTTGCATTGTAGCAGAATTGAAGGGTGTGTCTTTGTTTTGGGTCAAGTTTTTTTCCCCTCCATAAAAGATGTATAATAATTCCCATGAATGCAAAAATATATATATTTCTGTTTTGGGGAAGTACTCAATGGCTTAATCCAAGAAACTAAACTTTCTCTCAGTTCTTTTTGGTTTTTATCTTTTTTATGGTTCTGGTTTTTGGTTTTGGGTTTTGCTTTTTTTTTTTTTGCATGAGGTTTCTTTCTCACTTAAAAAAAA
>VMDR010016776.1:0-20796 GCA_007922815.1 Macrotus californicus
GGCCGTATTATACTCTGGACATAATGGCCTCACAGAAGAACATCAACCTCAGACAAGGTAATTCTGAGACCATGCCCAAGTGAGAGGAAAACAAGACCATTTCTTGATTTTGTCTAAGCACAGATGGAAATCAGGACATTGGGCAAACTACAAAATCCCAAGCACCTCCCTCTGCTGGCTAATTTGAGTGACTGCTGCTTCATTGTCGATTACATCTTTATCCTCATTCTAGTCTGCCCTTCTGATTAAATAGGGTTTTTGAGGTATCCAATCATAGATTTACCTCAGCTTTCTGAAAACATCTAAACTAGAGCAAGTTGTCTCTTCCTTAATCCTTCCTCAAATTCATCCAACCAAAGCCCAAATACTATAATAAGCTATTTCTTAAAATCTTCTTACAGAGACACACATGTTTCTATGTTGTATGTTCTTTCACACTCAATGCATGATAAATCCAACTTATTCTAGATGTGTTTGCTCCTGGTGGTCTTTGGTTAGAGGCAAATGACACTACTTCAAACTCTCTCCTAGATTCCATTGCAGGATAACACGACCACAATGCTGGTTATTGAGACACTGTGTCTAATAAGTACAGGACTTTGTAGCAGCTCTTATGTTTTAAGAGCATAAACTCTGAATCCATATTCCCTGGGAACAAGGTACAGTTCTGCCAGTCAGTAGCTATGGGTTTCTTAGCAAGTTCTTAATCTCTGAGCCTCTGTTGATATATCTATAAAACTGGGAAAATATTAGTACATTTCTCATAGGTTTGTTATGGGATTGATAATTTCTGGAATGTTATTAATTCTTAGAAGTGCTAGATATTATTATTTGAAGTGATTAATCTTAAAAAAGATGAAACAATTATACCTAAAATACAAATATCACAATAATGGGAATAATATGAAACCTAATTTACTGAACATTTTTTGTTAACATATGGTCATGAAGATAAAACTCAACATAGTTCAATGTTACATAGAGTGATCTTATAGACACTGAATGAAATTAGAAGTTCTATATCAAACTGGGCCCTCAATTTGTAAATTCTTTAAATTCAAATATTTTTAATATAGACTTTTTCTCTGTTTTCCTTTATAAAGTTTTATTTTGAAATCTGATAAGTAGTCTTCCAAGTCGGTCGCTGATTGAGATGTGTTAGCATTCAGGCCCTTACGTGGTCCATTCCTCTTGAACTTGAGGTGACACTGTGACCTACTTTTTGAATAGTAGAATATGATAAGTGATAACAGATGGCTTCTGCATCTGGGTCATAAAAAATAAAAAATAAAATAACTTTTGCAAAATGATTAAGAAAAAAAAACTTTATCTCTTATTGCTGGGTACCTTGGGACACTTACTTGTCAGACACTCCATCTTGAAATCATGCTACGTGAGAAGCCCAAGCCATGTGGAGACATGGGCCTCAGTGCAAATGGTTACAGTGCCAGCTGAGCTCCTGGGCAATGACCTTCATCAGCTGCAGCCGTATGAATGAGCTATTGTGGTTATCTAGTCTGGTCAAGTCTTACAGACTACCTCCAGTCTGTGTCTAACTACAAGTGCACGAGAGACTTTAGCTGGACCAGCAGCTGAGCTCAGTCAAGCCACAGATTCATTAGGTTAGTATTAAGATGTAATTTCAAGCCACAGAGTTTTGGGGTGTTTTGCTTTATAGCAATACATACCTGGAAATCATGAATAGTTTGTGCCCATTTTTAATAGGGTGACATAAAGGAACTTTTTTTGCTAGCTAACATATTTTTGATGTGGTTAGTAATTTAATAACAATAAAACAAAAAGTTCAACATCTTTGAACATTCTCCACAAGTATTTCCTTCATGGTCAGTATTCAAAGAGTTTCATTCTCGTGTCTCTTTTACTCTGATATTTTGGGTTCTGGTATTTATCTTTTCCATATGGCAGAAAAGGAGCACATTAACTGTTGGAGAAAGGAAGAAAAAAAAATCCACGACTTAAGCAACACAAGAAGCTGCTTATCGTTCTTGATAGCTCTACAAGAAACAGATGTCACCACAGTGCCTTCCTGCCAGGCAGAGTGAGAGGCCAAAGGAATTCTGGGAAAGCAAATTAGATAACAAGCTTGGTGTGCTTGTGTAAGTGTACTAAAAAATCAAGTGATAAGCAACATGTTAGTCGCTAATAAATAAAGCAAATTCTTGTCACAAAATAACTTTGATTGAAATACTTCATGTTCATGATCTCAGTCAACTTCTTGTGGGCCTTCTAGATGCTGAAGGGGGAGGGGAGTACTTTGCAGATGTTTTTAAACACAATTGAACTCTTTCTGAAAACTGCCTCCTAAATTGTTGGTCTGATTTACTCCCCAATTATATGAGATTCATATTGGCATCAGAGACTTTCTAATGTTACATAGATGGAAATCTGGATAAGAAAAATGCAATACTGAAGAGTCTGTAAAACCTCAGAATTTAGACAAATACAAATTAGTAAAACAAGTTTTAGGTATTTAATAGTAGAAATATATTGGAGAGAACTGTAAAAATATTTTCAATAATTACCACAGAAGTGATGGACTCTGGCTTTCTCTTTAAGGAAAGTTTGGACATGTGAGAATAAGTAGGTAATTTTTTCTATAAAGTTGTGATTTTTAAATATGAATCTTTTCCCTCATTTTATTATTTACATATTTGTTGTATTTATCAAAATTGATGATCTCTCCCTCAGTCACAAAGCTTTCCCAAATAAGTAGCACTTTGCATATGCTTCCATTGTTGCTACTATTTCTTCAAAACATTCCTCTCCCTTAGTAAATAATGTTGCTTTAATCTAGCTGGTTTTTGCCAGACCATACATTTATTTTGTTATTTTGGCTTACCTCTTGGATTCTCTACATCTGTGAAACACTTTCCTGTTTACAAGCCCTGAGTATAATTAAAGGAACTATGGGTACTTGCAAGGAATGCAGAAATTCTGGCTTCAGTTTCCAGTCATAGTTCACTTCGCAGTCACACTTGTTATTTGCCATGTTTTTGGAATGTTATGTGAGAGGTGATATGTTCTCTTAAAAGAGTCTTGGATTGAGAAATCTTAACCACGTGAAAATCACCAAGGTAAGGAAAAGGATAACAGACTTACTGCATTTCCTAAGAGCTGCATGCACTGGTGCTCCTTCAAATGAATGGCAGCTACTTTTTATAAGGTCTGACAGCAACCACCCCTCTTTCTTGTCTCCTTTCTCCCTTTCTTCTGTTATCACACAGTTGAGCTTGCTCAGCTCGTCCCCACGTTCCGGCCCTGGGCCATAAAAACTTAGACATGACATTATGTTTTCTAGCCTGGCCTGAACTGCTATTACTTCCTGCAGTGAGAATAATGCAAACGCACACGGCACTGGCAATCCCGCCGAATTCATCGAGGCCTGGTCTTCTGGAGTGTTTCAGGCCCCACATGGCCTTAATAAGGAAACAATTCCTGGCTTGATCCCTAACTTCAAAGATTGAAGATTCACGCTCACCAGAATTCATCCCATTCTCAACCCTTCTCCCCTCGATTTATGCCTCCAAACGCCCACTATATCTTTCAAAGCACGCAGTTACACTGCTTTGCATTTGGAAATTGTCAGGTTTTGCATTTGGAAATTGTCAGATTTTACAGTTTGCAATTCATCCAGCACACTGCTACCCGAGTTATCTTTATAAAGCGCAGACCTTATTTTTTTCTGATATTAGTACTTCCCAACTCAAAGTCCATCTGAGTGGTTATCCCTCCTAACCCTTCACGTGCAGTGTTACAACCCAATGTACAAGGTCCGGCAGAAGTAACACCTGCTTTAGTGTGGTTGGTAGGGTAATAATGTGGGTGTAATAATTTATATTTTTAATTTGAACATTTCACCTAATATGTCATATGGTGTGCTTGAGTGTTATATTGTTATGTTACAATGCTTATGATTTTGAAATAGAAGATTTTGTAACAAAAAGGAGCATTTTTTTGTGCCAGATCCTATATTATAGCTATGGTAGATTTCTTTAATGTCCCAACCAGAACACATTTATAATGAAGCAGGCACTATCAATCATGACAGCAGAACATTAACTTAAACCTGGAATTGTGGTCACACTAACTATAGGCCATCCCACTTCCCATGATCTAGCACACTGGATTCCTCACCATTTCACAACTAGGCATTTCAGCTTCCCTAGTTGTTTCTCTTTTCTTCAAAACAACAATTATCATTGTTAATATGAATGTATTAACACATTTCATCCTCATAATAACTCTGTGAAACAAGTGTCTTATTATTCTAATTGCACATAAGAGGAAACTGAGGCACAGAGGAGCTGAGTAACTTGGCTAGTTAGTGACAGAGCCAGGACGAAGCAGGCGCAAGCCTGGCTCCAGAGCCCTTGCCTGTAAACGCTGCTCCACACTGCTTTCCTGCAGTGTATTTTCTTCATTTAGCTCCTAGGTACACATGCTTTAGGAAGGCTAGCACAGTACTTTAGAGAACAAGCCTTAATTAAAGTCAGCTCTATGGGTTCTGGTTTGGGCTGTACCACCTACTCGTCCTTGGGTAAGTTACTTAATTTTTATGTGACTCAGCTTACTCAGTAATAAGAAAAAAAGGAATTATAGGAACACCTATTTCAAGGGTCGTTGTGATGATTAACTGAGTTAATTTATGTAAAGATTCAAGCATATAGTAAGTTCATGATGAATAATTTCTATTAATATTAAATGCTACTCTTCCTCAAAACCTTTTTTGCCATGGCCAGGTGGCTCAGTTGGTTGGAGTGTTGTCCTGTACACCAAACGTTTGTGGGTTCGATTTCACGTCAGGCACACACCTAAGTTGTGGGTTCAGTCCCCTGTCCTGGCACACACAGGAGGCAACCAATTGATGTTTCTCTCTCACACCGATATTTCTCTTTCTCTCTCTCCTGTCTTCTCTCTTTAAAATCAATAAACATATCCTTGGATGAATATCAAAAAAAACAAACAAAAAGAAACCTTTTCCTTTTCCCATTGTCTTAGCAGTTTTTATTTTTCCCAATTGCTGTTAATGCTGGAGAATCACTCACCTGGGAAACACTTAAAGAATTCTGACCCAGCCCCGATTTCATATCAGCGTTTCTGGGGGTGGGGCTGGTTCTCAGTATTTTTTATAAACTTCCCAGATGAATCACAAATGTAGCCAGTGTTCTGAAATTGCATCAAAGCCTTTCTGATATGAAAAATATTTGTACAATCGTCCCCCCTTATCTGTAGGGGATCATTTCAAGACCTCTAATAGGTGCCTAAAACCATGGATAGTACAAAACTATGTTTGTAGTAGATTTTTCCAATACATGCATACCTATGATAAAGTTTAATTTATAAATTAGTCACATTATGAGACCAACAATAACTAATAACAAAATGGAATGATTATAACAATATGCTATAATAAAAGTTATGTGAATGTGGCTTCTCAAAATATTTTATCATACTACACTTAGCTTTTCACTTAAAGAAAGCACTTCATGCCTTCTCTGTGGCATATCCAAATTGCCAGCATCACTCTTCTTGTGCTTTGGGACCACTCTTCAGTATATAATAAGGATTACATGAACACAAACACTGTGACACTTTAACAGCCAATCTGGAAGCAAAGAGCTACTGAATAGCTAATGGGAAGAGTGGGTCTGTTGCTGGACAAAGAAATGATTCACTTCCTAGGCACGAAGGAGTGTGATGGCATAAGATTTCATCAGACTACTCAAAACAGTGTGCAATTTAAAACTTATGAATTATTTCTGGAACTTTCATGTAATATTTTCAGATCTCGGGTGACCATGGGTAACTGAACTAGCAGAAAGCAAAACTGCAGAGAAAGGAGGAGTTCTGTACGGATGTTTGTCTCTTTTCACAAATTTTAAGCTGCGTGATTGAAAATGCTTCTCAATTCATTATATTTCCAGTAGTAACTAGCATGGTGCTTTATACACATTGTCAAATATTAATTCCTTTGAATTAAGCAGACACCCTTGAAACATGTTCATTGCTACGCGATAAAGGGAAAAAAATTGTCATCACTAATGAACTCAACTGGTGTCTTATTCAGAGGTTGGCAGGATCCAGGTAAGAAAGGGTTGAATTGGAAAGTGGTAAGAATGTGGTATCTATAGTAAGACAAAATACCTAGTTTTTAATTTTAAACTAGTGGTCTGCAAACTTGGCTGCAATTTTTAATCACGTGGGAAGATTTTACAAGGGAATATGAGCCCCTCTGTTCCCAGGAGATTCCAACGTGCAATCAAGGTTGATTACTTAAATGGATCACATTGGACCCAAGGTCTGTCTCCTTTTACCACAAAATCTGAAAGTCAACTTTTTCAGTGTGCAGTGAAGTATTGCATGAGAATGAAAAGAGCAGAGAACATGCTCGTGTGCAAAATTACCTGGACATATGGGAGCAGGTTACTAGGATGGGAAAGTATGTCCACATGCATATGTAGAAATATGCACATACACTTATAGTTTAAAGTTACCCTTCACAATAATTATGTAGTGAGAAAGAGAGTATCCCATTTATACTGACAGTATGTCTCAAGACACTGTTATTTATGAGATAATTCCTTTCTGGTGAGGAGGTTAAGGAATACCTTTGCCAACACAGCCACCAAATACACAAAGCCATTTTTAAGGACCTTGAATCTGACTTACTCCCTGGTGATCTGGACTGAAATCAGATGGTTATAACTTGTCAGCTTATCTTAGCATTACCACATTTAGTTTTGCTAAGTACTAGGCACAATTTTTACCATGTTTCAACCACAGTTAATTGTCAAATGGGAGAATTTTACATTATTATATTGGCCTTGTTCAATGCTTTTTGGAATTTTAACAAATAATAAGGACTAAAGGATTAAAGATGCAATGCAAGCATAAAACAAGAATTTGAATACGTGTTGTATAATGTGCAAATTGTTAGCATATTACGTATTATTTCAAGCTGAAATAAAGCCAGTGCATTATTTATGTTCTTTTAAATTTCTGTAAACTTTTACAGCCTGTTGCATTATTTATCCAAATATCTTTTTATTTAAACAATTTTATAGGCATTTCTTTCTCCTTTCCCCATAAGAGAAAGAAAAAAACAACTGAGGTAACATGTTTTAATAATACATTATAATATTTTTAAAATTATAACTTTTGCATTCATTCCCAAAAATATACAAGTAAAACATTCCCCCCAAATTGCTGGTTTTAAAATAAATCTTTTTGGTAAGGAGGCTAACCACACCCTGAATAAGAAGATACCGTCATGGACTCACCCACAGGCTGATGCGATTACAACTAAGATGTGCTGAGGCCCTACTATCCACCTGTTGGTGTCAGTGCTTCACCTGAATTTATGCACTGAATACTCAAACAATTCTGTGACAGCGATACTATGTTCATCTCCATTTTGTGGGTGAGGAAATTGAGGCACATGCCATTGAAATCACTCATTCAGGGCTCAACTGAAAATTAAGGGACCCAAAATTGAGTCTAGGGAGAAAGGACCCAAAGCTACATCTATGGTCTTAGATTGAAGTTGACTTTTCCCTCCAGTGTTTGACTGTAGCAGGGCTTGGTTTGACCTACTTGATCGGCATCGTTTCCCTGCATCCTCTTTCTTGCTGCACTTAACACAGTTGGTGGCTATGAGACCATCACCTACAGACACATGGGGTGGACACTGTCTAGTGCTCTGAGGATGGTGTTCTAATATTTTGGAATCACACAGAAAGAGAGGAATCTTCAGCTTCTTTACTTTTCTTCTTTGCTCCCTTTTCAGAAGTGTATCCCAACTTTTTTTGCGCTATTTTAACTTTGTAAAAAAAATTCTGTCATGAAGAATACAATAAAGAAGATTTGGGTGAAAGGTAGGCTCCAAAATAACTGATGGAAATGGAGCACAAAAAAAAAACATTTGAAGCAGGATACTGCTTAATCTGTAATAGACTATTCTCATCACATTCGTACCACATTATTCACCCGTTACGAACTAATAGGGAGATCCAAGATGGCAGTGGAGCAGGTGGAAGCTACACTCACAACTTCCCAGGACCAACTGAAACAACAACTACATTGTAGAACAATCATCCTGAATAACCAACTGAAGACGAGCTGATGAGAAGTCTTATAACCAAGGACTTACAGAAGAAGCCATATCAAGACTGGCAGAAAGGGCAGAGACATGAAACGGGACGGGCAGTGGCTGAGGTTTCAGAGGGATATCTCAGCTGCCCTGGGGTCCTCCTAAGAAGTGTGGGGTCTAAAACCCAACCTGGGCTCTGCAGCTCAGAGCACCAGAGCCAGGAAGAGGGGCTTATAAAACATGTGTTTGAAAAGCAGAGAGTTTCTGTCAGCCTGAGGGAGGCAAAAGTTCTCTAGAGACATAGGCACCATCTTAAAGGGCCAAAGCACATTTAAGAAAAAACTTATTTGAATTTTTTTATTTGACATTTTCTGGGAATAATTAACTAATTTTCATTGGAGTAATTTGCCCTTTTATTTTATTTTTGGTTACTTACTATTTTGTTATTGTTGTTCAAGCACAGTTGTCTCCATTTCCCCCCTCCTCTTCCCCCACTGCAGCCATCCCCACCTCCCACCCTCAATCCTACCCCCCTTTGGTTTTGTCCATGTGTCCTTTATAGTTGTTCCTGAAAACCCTTCCCCCTTTTTTCCACATTATCCCCTCCCATGCTCCCCCTGGTTACTGTCAGTGTGTTCTTAATTTCAATGTCTCTGGTTATATTCTGCCCACTCATTTGTTTTGCTGATTAGGTTCCACTTATAGGTGAGATCACATGGTATTTGTCTTTCACAATTTTTTTTTTTTGTTTGCAGCCACTCACCCTGGGCTCTGTCAGAGGCAGGACTAAGTGAACTAGTGTCACATGAAGAGAGGCTGGGGTTTGTAGCTCTGGGCGTGGGTGTGGAGACCTGAAGGGACAGATGGTAGGATCCCTGTGCTGAGTCCCACCACAGGCACCATTGTAACAGGGGGTAGCCAAGGGGGGCCCCCAAATGGGGATTTGCAGTGGGGTCCAGAACTCAGGGTGTCCAGGAAATATTAGAAAAAAAATATATAGGATGTACTCCCCTCAACAAATCTGAGCTGGGGGATGGGACACATGGAACAGGGCCATTGAGAGCTGTTTTGAATAGCAACAGTTTTGCAGATAACCTTAGAACAGTCATTTAACATATCTATAGCCTTTAACTGGTTTCATAGATATGTTAAATAATGTGGCTGTGCTTTGAGCCAGGGGGATGCGAGTGACTTCAACTCCTGATGTAACTGGGAGGCAACTCCCCTGGTTATAGAGCCTGCGTGAGAGCTTGGAGATGATTGGCTCCACACCACAGGGCCACACCTGTCCAGACTTACTATGGCAGCCAGTAAAGCTGGAAAAATTCGGGAATGCTGGCAGGTGTGGCCAATTGTGGGAGGAGTTGCAAATGGTGGCAGAGGAAGATTGGCACTGGGATTTAAACCCAGGTGTGGCAGCCAGGCGGGGTCTTTTTGGGACCAGGCGGCTTGGGCAGAGAATAACCACTTGGCTTTAGGGTGCTTCCTTTTTGCCACATGGCTTAGGAAGCAGGAGAGACTGTGCCTGGAAGGGGTGTAAGGACTCTTGCTGGTGGGCCAGGAGAAGGTGCCACGTGGGTTTGGATTAACTAGAGATTGCTTCAGTGACACAGCTGGTGGTGCCGGAACTGAGGGGCTGCCTGAGCCATGGACTTCTACTTCTTTCCTGAGATAAGGTACCGGGGCTGGGCATAGGGGGTAGAAAGGACTGTGTGTTTGTGGGTATTCTAAAGGACTTTGGGATCTCAATGAAGACACTAAGTCATTGCTCTTAAATTTGTATAACTCTTTGAATAAATAATCCCTTTCCTTTTCACCAATCTCTGCCATTGAGATTGTCTTTCCCTAGCGGCAGGCAAGGAGAACCTAGTATGTGGTGGGGGACCCCCCGGAACACAAGGGTGGGTCCATTGGCAATAGTTTATTGTTTGTACCACCCTCCCTGCCCCCATCTGTTCTGTAACACCATCTTTCCTGGGTGGAGCACTCCCTTCCTTATGGCATTAGCCTGGGGGAAAGCAATAGCCCCTCCTCTAGACTCTCTTTTGCCCCATCCTGTGGAGCTTACACCTTTCTGAGAAGCACAGCCAGAGGCTTTTTCAGTGACTGAACCCAACAGGCAGCCAGCAGATGGAGGCAGGCAGAGGAGGATCTCGAGAGGCCTTGGGACTTTTGCCCTGCTCCAGGCCTGGTGCTGGTAAAAGCCGGATTTGGTATACAGCTTGTTTTTTTTCATGTGCACCCAGGCCCAGCAGAGGTAGCCACAAATTGTAGATTACTTGTAGCTTCAAACTGGTTGCCATGGGCCAGTCACAGGCAGCTCCGTATATTGGTCTGCACTAGAGTCTCTCCCAAGAGGCCCAGAACTAACATACCCCTTGGCCAGCTTCAGACAATAGAGCAGGATCAAATAAGCTGCACAAGCAGCACATCCAAAGGGAGATCTCAGCAGGCACCAAACCCTGCTCAGGTGAATTCCTTCTCATGTGGTTGGCACCTGCATAGCAGCTTGCTGGGCATGGTTGGCTAAGTTTCATGATCCCATGCATAAATGAACCAATGGCAATCAAGATATAATTACAATGAAATTTATATAATATTGTTAACAAGTGTCACCCCAATAAGTTCAATAAAATGGAAAAAAAGAGTTAATTACAATAGGAGGGCCTACACAAGGAACATTCTTGGAGCACCCAGCTCAGAGGATCATGGAGACTGCACATCTGTACCCCAAAGGACAACTACTTCATAAAACCACCCCATTAACACTGAGAGTCATAGCATATCTATCTGATACACAGGAACAAACATAAAGAGGCAGCAAAAATGGGGAGACAAAGAAACAGGCCCCAGTTGAAAGAATAGGAGAAATCTCCAGAAAAAAAGCTAAATGAAATGGAGGCAAGCAATTTATAAGGTATAGATATCAAAGTAATGGTTATAAGGATGCAGTATAAACCACATAAAAGGAGCAATCAGAAATGAAGAATACACTAGAAGGAACAAACTTTAGGTTGGACGAAGCAAAGGGTTGAATCGGTGTTTTGGAAGACAAGTAGAAAAAAACACCCAATCAGAGCAACAAAAAGAAAGAAAATGAAGATAGTTTAAGGGACCTTTAGGACAATATGAAGCATAACAACATCCTCATGATAGGGGTACCAGAAGGAGAAGAGAGCGAGAGAGAGCAAGGATCAAGAACCTATCTGAAGAAATGATGAAATCTTCCCTAACGTGGTGAAGGAAAAGAATAAATTTTAGAAAGTAAAACATAATTTATAATGAACTTTTCTATGTAAACTCTAGTATTTTATACAAAAAAGCCATGATTTCTGATTACTTATTTCTTCCTCTATTTGTCCCAAATAACTTTATTTCCACTGTTTTAGTCTTTACTAATGCTCTGGATGTTGTACTAAATTATTAAATTATAAACTACTTGCACTTTGATTGCTGTGGGTCTATTCACGTGTGGGACCATGAGAGACTACCTCAACCACACTGTCTGAGCTGCTGTGCAGGTGCTGACCACATGAAGTGGATTCACATATCTTAATTCTGGATTTTTGGAATTTACAAGAGAGTGATTTATGTTTCTAAATATTCCAAATATGCTATGCTTTCAATAGTTTTATTGAGTTAAAATATAAAGCTATTTTAAAATATTGCCACGTTACAACCTTTTGTTAAAGCAGAGTAACTAAAAATGTGGCCCATAGATGGATGGGCAGCGTCATCATACCTGGGAGATGGTTTGAAACTCAAGTTTTCTGTTAACTATTATAACATAAGTGGAAGTTTGTACCTTTTGACTCCCTCAAATAAGTCATAGGGACATAATATACATTTTGACAACTGTAGTTAATGATACTGTAATGCATAATCAAGAGTTGCTAAGAGAGTGGATCTTAAAAGGTCTCATTACAAGAAAAAACTTTGTAACGATGATGGTGATGGATATTAACTCAACTTCTTGTGAATATTTTGCAATATGTACAAATAACTAATCATTATGCTATATAGCTGAAACTAATATAATTGTTGTATGTCAATTATATCTTAATTTAAAAAAGATGAGCCCTGGCTGGTGTGGCTCAGTGGCTTGAGTGCCAGCCTGGGGATAAAAAGGTTGCTGGTTTGATTCCCAGTCAGGGCATGTGCCTGTGTTGCCGGCTGGATCCCCAGCAGGGGATGTTCGAGAGGTAACCAATTGGTGCTTCTCTCCATATTCTATCCTTTCCACTCTCTCTAAAAATAAATAAATAAAATGTTTTAAAAAAGATGATAAAAACCACGAAACCCAAGTTTTGAAGTCCTACTCAAAGTCCACTAAATCAGAATCTCTGGGATAGAACACAGAAACCTATGTTTTTAAAAAAATATTATTTTTTAGAGAGAGGGGGAGGGAGGAAAACATCGCTGTGTGGTTGTGTCTCGCATGCCCCCTCCTGGCATGTGCCCTGACTGGGAATTGAACCAGTGACCCCTAGCTTTGCAGGCCAGCACTCAGTCCACTGAGTCACACCAGCCAGGGCAGAAACCTGTGTTTAATAGCTCTCCAGGCAATCTTCATGTCTCCTAAAGTTGGAGAAGAACAACTGCACACCAATAACTTACAATAACAGGTAATGCATATCAAATCTGCAGATGACCCCAAATCTGGGAATGATAACCCAGTATTATTTTGGAGAAGAAATAACATTTTGCAAACTAGAACAATTAATACATTTAATGGAATATTTAACATTAATAATATAAGGCTGCACTGTTATACTTTAACATCTATTCAACAGTAACTGCACATCAAATATGCCAGATAATGGGATGAGTATATGTATTCTGCTTTCGTGAAGGAATTTTTAGGCTAAAGAGTCAGTTCTCTACATAAATCATTAACAACACAGCAAACGAAGTGTGACAGCTATTAAGCCATTTCTCTCAGTTCCAACACCACTCCTGCTCCTGTATGCTTCTTAGTAATGTTTGCTTGTGCTGGGACTCTGCAAACCACATTCCTGCTTAGCTGGCTTCCTGTTGAACTTTGTGAGTGGGATGCTAAAGGGCGGCTGAAGGCCTAGGAAAAGAAAAGGACTAGCTGCTTCCTCTTTGCTCTCATTGGCTTTCTTTTGCTGTCAGTCTACCTTTGCTACTTCACCCTGAATGGACGGTTTGATCCAAAATCGGTAGCCAAATCCGAAACCAATGAGCTGGTGCCCCCTCCTCAGAAGTCTGAAATCCAGCCCCTCAAGGCCCCTCCCCTGAGCTAAGAGCTAGTGCCAGGCCACAGGCCCCTCATCCAAACTTGTAAGTTTTAACAACTCTAACTCTCCAGTTTGTTTCTCCAGCCCTGCAGATGGTAGTTTCTTCCTGCAATTGCTACTTCCATGATGACTCAGTGTTTCATTTTGGCCTTGATACTTTTATTAGCTCTATGCCTATTAACAATTCATTACAATATATTTGTTAAAATAACCACTGAGTTTTCTGTCTCCTCACTGGACATTGACCAATACAGTAAATGATAGTAGCTAGTGACTGTAAAATGGTTAGGCAGCAAATCCCTAAATTGTCTAACTGGGGGTGGATGCTTAATTGAATTTCAGTTTTTGGCCAGTTCGGAAACCACTTTCAGTTCTGACCTCAATTTAGAAGTTGTTTTCTTTGCTAAATGTAGAAAACATCCATATAATAATCAATGTATATTGGTGAAACAAAGAATCCACTATTTAATGTTCTAATATGTAAAAGGGGAATGTATGGAATTTCCTCAGAAAACTAAAAATGGAACTGTGTTTGGACCTGGCAATTCCACTCCTGGGATTATACCTTAAGAGCCCTGAGACGCCAATTCAAAAGAACCTATGCACCCCAATGTTCATAGCAGCACAATTTGCAATAGCCAAATTCTGGAAGCAGCCTAAGTGCCCATCAATAAATGAGTGGATCAAAAAACTAAGGTACATTTATACAATGGAATTCTACACAGCAGAGAGAAAGAAGGAGCTCCTACCCTTTGAGACAGCATGGATGGAACTAGAGAGCATTATGCTAAGTGAAATAAGCCAGGTGGTGAAAGACAAACACCACATGATCTCACCTCTAAGTGGAACCTAATCAACAAAATGAACAAGCAAGCAAAATACAACCAGACATTGAAATAAAGAACAGACAATAACCAGAGGGGAGGTGGGAGGGGGATAATGGAGGAATATAGAGGAAGGGCCATCAAGGGCCATTTATAAAGGACACATGGACAAAGCCAAAGGGAGTAGGTTTGAGGATGGAAGGTGGGGATGAGTGGGGCAGGGGTGTGTGGTGGGGTGAAAATGGAGGCAACTTTACTTAAGCAATAATAAAAACAATTACTAAAAAATAAAGTAATAAAATTTAAAAAGGGGAGAATAAGAGAAAAAAGATACTCATTTCATATTTTCTCAGAAAGAAAAACTTGCATTACTGAATTGAAGTTAGGAGAAAGATCTTCCGAAAAATCAGCCCTGTCTAAAGATAAAATGGACTTCTGAGGAAGGAGCGAATTCCTCATGATAAGAAGTGCTCCAGTGCAGTCTGAGAAACTATTTGATACTATTGTATGAGGACATTCTTCAGTTGGAAAGGTCATTGAATTAGATGGGTCTAGATAGCTCATTATGCCGGGGTTCTGTGATAATGGCATTGGTGTATTGATTTCATTATGCCCTTTTCCAATGATGGAAGTGTTGCCTGAAATGTGTAGAATGTACTAAGGAAAGTAAGGTAAGGGAGTGCAATGGAATGAATGTTTATATCCTGACAAAGTTCTATGTTGAAACCAAGTCCCCAATGTGATGATGGTGTTAGGAGGTGGGGTCTTTGCAAGGTGATGAGTCCATGAAGGTGGAGCCCTCATAAATGGGATTAGTGCCCTTATGAAAGAGAGCTCCCTACTCCCCATAGCCACTGAGGGCAGAGCAAGAAGACAGCTATCTTTAAACGAGAAAGCAGGCCCTAACCAGATCCAGAATTTGCCAGCACCTTGATCTTAGACTTTCCAGCCATCAGAACTGACAATAAATTTCTGTTGTTTGTAAGCTCTTCAATCTATGGTGATTTATTACAGCAGCCACACAAACTAAGACAGGTAGTAAGGTTAGAGTTAGAGAAAGGCATTGGAATGTGCGATCGAATGAGGCTTGCATAGGTAGTATGGTGCTAGAGCAGGGCAATGGATTGGAAAAATAATTGTAAAGAACTTGGGCAAATAGGATGAAAGGAATCCCTCCTATCCCTGGCTCCTTTAATCCTAGTAATAAGCAAGGTCAAAAATCCCTGCAGCTGAGGTTTTATCCTTGTCTCAGGTTTCATAACCCACATTTGAAATACACTGTTCTGGAACAGCATGTACACATGAAAAGTGCTTATCTGTGAGATGGTTACTTTTTCAATCTTGTTCTTTTTTTTTGAGTTTGCTAAGATATTTGCAATACATTTGAAATGCTATGTTATATTGGAACATGATACAAAATGCTATTGACATTTCTAACCAAAATATCAGAAAATATTCTACAATATCATCATCAGCCATGACAACAGTGCAGCTTATTGGAATACTTCCCTTTAAAATTTTGCCCAAAGCTAATAAATAGATGGCAGCAAGAATTCCTAGTGTTTATGAGATGTTAGAAGCACATGAATGCCAATTTCTATAAATGATCTAGAAAGAATGATCTTATATAAGATGGACAACTATGCTGGGATGAATTAGAAAAACCTGTTAAGGCGTATTAATTTTGTAGCTTTTACATGTAAGTATATTAGAAAGGGAAAATTTATATTTATAGAAGTTGTATTATTATTATTATTATTATTATTATTATTTTGCTTTTACCAAGACAATGGTAAAATATGTTAAAATGAGAAGGCAAACAGTTATCTCAATTCTTTGTTTGGAATATGTCATATATTCCCTTAATGAGGAGTACCTAGATGTTTAATGTCACCGAGACCCTAATGTTTGATTAGGAACTAACCTTTCATTTCAAATCTTAGTGCTTTAGCTTTGTAAATACATGATCACTCATGCAAAGTTTTAGTTTTTCAACAGTTAGAGTATGTAGATGGAGTCAGATTACTTCCACATGTAAGAAATGGCAAAATTCCTGTGGTAGAAGGACACTAGAACATTTTAGATACTGGATATTTATTCCCATATGTATGTGGCCAGCAGAAGTAATGCCTGCTTGAGTGTGGTAATAATATGGGTGCAATCATTTATAGTTTTAATTTGAACATTTCACCTAAAATGTCATATGGTGTGCTTGAGTATGATGTTGTTATGTTACAGAATTACATGCTTATGATATTGCAATGAAAAGGGGTGTTATTTGTGCCAGACCCTGTATATATCGTATATATAATTTTTCTACCAATCAAATTTTCCTACTTTAATTAGAATAGTTACAGGATGATTTCACTTATAATATCTCAAGGAACAGCATTTGAAAATTTTAAGGGACAGGATTGAATATTTTCCCAAATGTTTCTTAAGGACTGCTTAATCAGTACATTAGAATTAAAGACTGTCTTGTCTAGTATGCTTGAAAAGTGTAACACATACATTTTAAAGATTCATTGAAATGATGTCAGGTGAACTATGACAAAAACTCTCTCTGTGTAGTTGTACTTATTACCATTTTCATTGTAAAAGTCTTGTGATACTGAGATGTCTTTGCCTCTAGCTGGCGATCTGTAATGAACAACTATATGCTTAGATACATATTTTGGCTGTGTGGGTCATTTTACCACATTCCATTTCCCCCCAAATTACAGAATACGAATACTTTCCTGGATTCTGTGGAGAGCTATCACAAAGCTAGGGGGGACTCTTTCAGTTTCTCCTGTCAGTGGTTAAAGTGGGGCATAACTCGGTAACATCTGCGTTAGAGAAAGTGCTGTCCAGTGGCTCTGATTTAGAATTTCGACGCTTTCAACACAGTATAAGTACAACAAAAATGGATTGTTTTTCACTTTTTGATGGGTTCTGATTACAAAAGCACCAAATATGTTTACTTCTCAATGGGAGATCTGGTTTCCATGGGGACCAAACTAACCTCATCTGCTGTTTTGCAGACTGTGCTTCATGCACCACCTCCACTTTGGCAGAACTAGAGAGGGCTGAACACAGCTCCCCTAGCAAGTGCGCTCTGCCCTCTATATGGTTTCTCATACCCACCCCCTCCAACTGCAGAGCTCGAGGGATGGGGGGGGCTTTGGGCATGAGCAGCCTTCCTCCCCCTTTCAAGTTGCATCTTTTGTGATGCTCTTTGAAGCTGGAATGTTCTACATGATGATGATAAACATCCACCATGTGTCACAATGTTTCTTCAAGTTAAGTGTCAAATTATCTGGCAATATCAATAGCTGCCTATTTTTTATTATTGTAATGCCTTTATTACAGATTCTGAACAGATCAATGGTATTCTTTACACAGAATGATCAATATCATGGACTGTCCATTGGCTCTGTTTAATGTGTGCTCACTACTGATTCCTGCAGTCCTCCTCTACTTAACATCAGCTTGCTACAAGCCAAGCATTGCACTAAGCATGGGGTGTATAGAGATGGGTAAGACAGAGGTCTTATTCTCAAAGCTCAGGATCTAGAATAGAATCACCAAAGGTGCTATTTGTAAATCACTGTGGTAAGTTTAATGGTAAGATATTTGCACTGGATAACACAGGGCCGTGGAAAAGATGGATCATTAAGGAAGCCAGAGGAAGGCTTCATGAGGGGCTTGCTTAAAGAATGAGCGTAAATTAGTCTGGTGAAGAAGCAGCAGCTTGAAGCAGTAAACGACCGTTTCCCACTTCAGGAGCCAGAGGCGATTCTGTGCTTAATCAAATTCTGTGAGGTGAGGAGTGGGAAAAGCAGTGAGCTGAAATGAGGTCACTAGTCCTCCTGTAAAATATTAGACACTTTGGATTGTAGCCAAAGCCATTAAAGAAGTATAAAGAGAACACATCAAGAGGGCAATTGCATGTTTTTGAGAGAGAAAACTCTGGAATGTGTATTGAAGAAAATGAGATGTTTAAATGAATGAATGAATGGTCATTTTTTTTTTCTGGGTCAAAACATAGCCCTAAGGAATGCTGGAGCCAAAACCTTTAACATCCAAAATTCAATATTTCACCGAATATAATTCATGTTTGTCATTAAAATAGTTGTATTACATTTTTATGTATCTTTACTTAGCGTAGGGAAGAGAGGATGGCAGGAGAATGGCATACTAGCAGTCATACAGATAGTAAAAGGCTCTGGGGGAGCGGGTAAACCTGGCGTTTTTTGGGTCATTGGCATACACTGAACCAACAGATAAAATATACAGGAAGTCAAGAACATTCTCAAAATCTGAGTTTTCCAGTGGACTGTAAAAATATACTAAGTTTTCCACTATCAGAAGTAGAAAGGCAGAAACCTAAAAATTTGGAGGAACTCAGAGATTATCAGTTAAATTAATTCATTTTACACAAGTGTGAAAAGAGAAAGGGCAGAAAGATAAAATGCTCAGACGAGGGTCTGCATTGCTTTTTGCTCAGAGTTTTTCCACTCAGGCCTACAAAGTATGGTCTAAGTACAGCAGGTGTGAACAGACAATTTGGGGCGTGGGGATGACAGTGAATTAAAACTTTATGTGGTCCTGTCTCAGTCTAAGAGTCTATGGGTTCTTTTAAAAAATGTTCCACTTTAACAGATTCAAAATAAAATGCTAGCAAATGAGTCTGAAACATTCTGACTCCTCTTGAGTTAAAGGTAGTTCATTTAAAATAACCACATTTTTTCCTATTACCTTATTTCTATTACCTTTTTATATTCCACTATCTCTAGCTTATTGAGAGTTTAGAGTTTTATTTAGTAAACATGTATTGAGAGCCTATATTGATAAGATGGTTTCTCTATTCTAAAGGAGGGTACAGCCTGGTAGTGTGATCATATGTCATTAAAATAACATAAATGTTATTCCTTGGGAAATTGACGTTAGGTTCACTCTGCTAGGCATTTACAGTGATGTCTTGTAATAACGCAACTAACAATGCAAGCAACAACAGTAATTTAAAACATCAAGCCATTCATCAAGAGAAAATAAAACACGATGGAAGAAAATATTTACACATTTGAAAACTAAAAATTATCTAGTAAAATGGAAACCAAAGAGTGTGAGTGGCTTAACAGTCACAAGTTGCTTGGAAAATGCTATTAGAATATTAAATGAAAAGATAAAGCACTTGTTCTTTCATCTGGAATAGTAATAACTATTATTCAATATTCCAAGTTACAAAATGTGTGGACATTTGTATGTGTGTGGGTGCCATTCGGTTCGGTCTTGGGCAACTGAAATGGCTAAATAACACACATATGGGAAACAGCTTGGTACGCCCAGCACAAAGGAAAAGGTGTTGGCAGAGAATCTGCGAAGGAGGCATTATTATTTTCACTAATAGAGGTGATACAAATGTCCAGTTTCCAGGGCTTTGTTTCTTCTCTGTAGTTTTTTCTTCTTTACTTTCTTTTTTGTTAATATGTCAGACTTTGGCTAGGCTTTTGTAAAAGGGAATATTTTTTTCAATAATAAATGCTCATGCCTGAGAAACTTTGTTGTCTTGGAGGGTGACGGTAGACAATCTAAACATTTAGTTTTATATACCAAGAATTGGTTGCGTTATAGAAAAGATGAAAAGTGTAAAACATAATTTCTATCTGACACAACTTTCTACTTTTTGGAGGGCCACATAACATGGGAAGCAAAGATAATTCAATGGAAAGTAGTTATCATATGAACAGTTATATACTGAATACTTCTTATCTGCCAGGGCCCTTTCTAGTCATCTCCAGGACACAGTGAAATGGATTTCATTTTATTCCCATGGTGTTTATGCAATTAACATTATGATGATTTTTTTTTTGCATTTGTGGACATTGAAAAACTGAGAGTTTAAGTGACTTAAACCATTGAGTGTGGGGTGAACAATCAAATTTAGGCAGTGTAGTTTCACAGCTCAACTTTCCACTACAGTGGAGGATGCCTTTACATAGTAGGATATCAACTTTATTGTTTTGTGTGATATTTCAGTCAGGAAGACATTTAAGACTGTGGCGTTATATGGAACCCGGGGAGGAACTCAGAATTTGGAATCAGGAGCATGCAGCTTCAAACCCTCATTCTGCTAGTGGTGCGAGGTGCTGAGCTTCTGTAAACTCACCTGCTACAAAATGACATAATTCCCCTCATGGTATTGTTTTAAGGATTGAATGAGATAATACATGTAATGCATCTAGCTAAGACCTAGCATATAGTACAGTTTCAGTGAACTGTTAAAGCAAAGATCTGCTGACTAAAGAGAATCACAGACCAGTTAACTTCATTTAAGCAGAATAAGGTTTCAGGTATCAAATAATTTTTGAGGTTTGTCTTTCTTTTTTTTATTTTTTTATTTTTATTGAACTCTTTTATTTATTTTTTTAATTACTTTATTGTTGTTCAATTACAGTTTGCATTTTCCCCTCACTACTCCCCCCTACCCCAGCCAATCCCACCCCCCCTCCCCCACTCCCACCCTCCCCCTTGGTTATGTCCATGTGTCCTTTATAGTGTTTCCTGGAAACCCTTCCCCCCACTGTTCCCTCCCCCTTCCCCTCTGACCATTGTTAGA
>VMDR010016777.1:0-20796 GCA_007922815.1 Macrotus californicus
TCATATTTTTCACTTCTTGAACCTCTGCCAGGGGTAAATTTAGTGGTATGACACAATCAAAATATAGGTAGTGATTAACTACACTGTAATAGTCCCCATATGATGTGATGTGACTTACAAAGAGTAAAATGCTAATAAATATTTGTTAAATAACATTTCTTCTTAAAAGATCAATTTATAAGCTTCACAGACAAAAATAAATTGCATTTTTACATATTAACAACAAACATGTGAGAAGCAAAATTAAAAACATAGTAACATTTATAACCATTAGAATATTTCAAAGGAAATGAAACACTTAGCTATAAATGGAACAAAACATGTATAGGATGTATATGCTGGAAATTGCTAAATTCTGATAAAAGAAATATTTTTAAAAATCTAAGTAATGGAGAACATGCCCTGTTCATGGCTTAAAAGACTCAATATACAGATTTAATATAATTTCTATTAAAATTCCAGCAAGAACTTTTTTGTAGCTATATACAAGCTTATTCTAAAATTTATATGGAAATGCACATGCCATGGAATAGAAAATCTTGACAGAGAAAGATAAAGTGGGAGGAAACTGATCAAGATGTCATATAGCTACAGTAATTGAGTGTATAATATTGGCAGAGGGAGACACACATAGAGAGAGCAATGGAACAGAATAGAGAACTCAGAAATAGGATAGAACATACACAAACATGCCAAACTAAGCTTTTTCAAAGGTACAAGAGCAATTTCGTGGAGGAAAGTTAGCCTTTCCAGCACTGGTGCTGGAGCATTTGGACATTCATAGGTTAAAAAGAAAAAGAACCTTTTATCTAAAGCTTATACTTAAAGAAAATACTCAAAATGCATAATGGACATAAAAGTAAAACTATAGAACTTTTAAAATAAAATAAATGAGAAAATCTTTGGGATCTAGGAGTAGTCAGAGTTCTTTAATTTGACACCAAAAGCATGATCCATAAAGGGAGAAATTTATAAATTTGACCTCATCGAAATTAAAAGCTTTTGTTCCATAAAAGACTATGTTAAGAAAATGAAACAACCTATAGTTTGGGAGAATATTTGCAAAACACATATCTGACAAAGATTAGCATCTCGAATATAGAAATTACTTTCAAAACTCACCAGTAAAAAAAAAGCAAACAATCCAATTAGAACATGGGAAAAAGACAGGAAGGGAAATTTCACCAAAGATATACAGATGGCAAATAAGCACATGAAAAGATGCTCAACATTATTAGCCATTAGGGACATGCAAATTCAAACCACAATGAGATATCACTACACACTTATCAGAAAGTAGAAAACAGTGACAATGCCAAACGCTGGCAGAATGTGGAGAAACCAAATGACTCATATGTTGCTGATGGGGATGTAAAATTGTTCAGTCACTCTGGAAAACAGTTCAGTGGTTTCTTTAAAAAACTGAACTTGTAACTATCATATAACCCAGCAGTTGCACACCTGGGCATTTATCCAGAAAAATGATGGCTTGTTTTCACATAAAAATTTATACATGAATATTTATAGACGCTTTATTCATAATAGCTCTAACTGGAAACAACTCAGACGGTCTTCAGCGGGTGAATAGTTAAACAAACTGTGACACATATCAACCATGGAACACTCTTCAGCGATAAACAGGAATGAACTGTCAATTCAACCAACAACTCTGATGAAAATGTGGAGAATTGTGCTGAATGGGGTTGGCGGGGGGAAAGCAAGCCAGTCTCCAAAGTTTACATATGTGTTTCCATTTGTGTAATATCTTGAAACAACAAAATTATAGAAATGGAGAACAGATTAATGGTTGCCAGGCGTTAAGGAAGGAATGAGGGAAGAAGGGAAATGAGTTTGACTGTAAAAGGGTAACAAGAGGGGCCTGGGTGGTAATGGGACTCTTCTGTGTTTTGACAGCATCATTGTCAGTGTCCTGGTTGGGGAACTGTACACGAGATTTACAATTGCCTCAAGATAAAATTTTTTTCAGTTAAAATAATTTTTAACTCATTATGATAGCCCCCATAATGCATTCTACTTGACAACATTTTGATCAAGCCAGGTGAAATCCCTTCATCAGTTTTTGTATGGTGAGCATAATTCTTGATTACTGTGGTTTATACTGTATTGTTATTCAAGATTATCAGCAAATGTTCACTGATTTCTTGCTTCCTAGCTCTGCTTGCCACAAATAATGTAATTGGCTACTAGATTGTATAATAGCTGTCAGCACCATCCTGTCATGTCTCATTGTCCACTACTCTTTACTGTAGTTTTCCTCAAGTAAGCATCAGACCGTAACCAGTTACGTACCAACTTACCAACTCTCCAGTTTCTTTTAGTGAGTCACCTACATTTTGTTCTTTGATTCTAAGTATTTTCTTGTAGTGCAATTGCTGAGGGATGACTAGAATTTACTGAATTCCTACTAGGTATCTAGGTCCTACCCACAAAGCAATGGTAGCAGTCAAATTGGTGTCCAAGAAAGTAGAAAGAAAAAAAAAGAAATTGAGTAGAATTGTCCTGATGAGATCCTATGTCCACCCATGAAAGCCAGGCTTGCGGTAGGACACTTTTGGAGGACAGGACCTGGTAATTTGATGGTGCTTGGGCAGCTGGACTAAACGGACTTCACCTCTGAGCAAGGTGTTGCAGGTACACCTGCTCACAAGTCCTCTCTGGGTAGCTTCTAATAGTATCCCCATTTTATAGCTAGGAAAGTGGAGACTACTGTTAATACATTGTGCAAGGTTTATTGAATCAGGAACCAGGATTCAGACCCCTATCAGCGTGATTCTGAAACCTGGGTTGATTTCTGCATATACTACAATGAGGGAGCACTGTAAGGAAACTAGAGTATCTTTTCTGTAGTCCTTTGTCACTGCCTCATGAAGAGATGGAGATCGTGGTCAGCAATACTTGTTTCAAATACAATTCAGTGCCTTTAGTTCTTAAAAGAGAGAGGAGAATTTAACTCCTACATTATTCCTCCATGAAAACTTTCTCTTAAAGACCTCATCCTCCCTTATTGCCCTGTCCCCATGGAGTCTTATCTTTTCTCTACTCTGTCAACAAGTAAGTTTCACAATAGCCTTGCAGTTGCTCATTATGTGATACTACAGGGGCAGTACAGTCATGCACTGCCCAACAAAGTTACGGTCAACAATGGACCACATCTGCAACGGTCGTCCCATGAAATTATAACGGAGCTGGAAAATTCTTATTGTGAGTGACATCATAGCACAAGGCATTGCCCACGTGTTTGAGGTGATGCTGGTGTGAACTGTACTGCCTGTCCTATAGAAGTGTAGCACCTGCAATTATGTACAGCACATAGCATTTGATAAACAAATACACTACACTACATATATACTATGTATACTATACTATACTTACTATACTATACTCTTTATCATGATTTTAGAGTGTACTCTTTCTACTTAAATAAAAGTTTGAGCCCTGGCCAGGTCGGTCAGTTGGTTAGAGCGTTGTCCCGATAACGCCAAAGTTGTGGGTTCGATCTCTGCCCAAGGCACCTACAAGAATCGACCGATGCATAAATAAGTGGAACAACCAGTCGATGTTTTCCTTCCTCTTTCTCTAGAAGTCAGTAAGTGGAAAAAATTAAAGAGAAAAGAAAAAATTTGCTCTGAAACAGTAGGCTATGTTACACCGGCAGCAGCCTCATGCATCTCGTGTTTACTATCTCTCCTGATTGCATCGTTTTCTCTTGTGCTCAATTTTATCTTTTATTGTTTTATACAGTTAATTTGGTGTAGTCTAAGTATACAGCCTTTATAAAGTCCACAGTAATGTACAGTAATGTACTAGGCCTTCACATTCACTCACCACTCACTGACTGACTCACACAGGACAGCTTCTAGTCTTGCAGGCTTCATTCAGGGTAAGTACTCTACACACATGGACCATTTTTTATCTTTCATACCATGTTTTTACTGTACCTTTTCTATGTTTAGATACACAGATACTCACCATTGTGTTACAGTTGCCTGCAGTATGCAGCACAGTAACATGCTGCACAGGTTTGTAGCTTAGGAGCAATAGGCTGTACCATAGAGCCTGGGTGGGTGATGTTTGCACAAGAACAAAATCACCTAAGAAAGCCTTTTTAAGGATGTATTTCTGTCAATAAGCAGCTCATGACTGTAGTTAACTGAAGATTAGGCCACCAGCAGTTGTCACCACAACACCAAACAAGAGTCCAGTTGCCTTTTCCCTCCGTGGAGACATCCCAGGCCTGTCCACACCACTGTGTATCTAAACACTGAAGGTCTGGGTTAGTGAGCTGAAATTAAGTGTACACAGAGGACACATTCTTCCCTATAGACATGAATTCACAGTGGATAATAAAGAGAGACAGCTTTCTTTATATTCAACATAGCTAGAATATATTCCAGAAGGAACATCTAATAAGAAGAGAGATAAATATTCATTGATAAAAACAAATATTGTTGCCTATATGTTCCAGATACTGTTCGCATTTATTAAGCTCTGCAAAGGTGCCAAAGTCTTTATTAAGTGCTTTATATGTACTATCTCATCAAATCTTCAGAAGTTTCCATTATCTTGTCCTGATTTTACATATCATTTCAGGTTTGCCACAAAAAACATTCTCATTACTCAGCATAAGTTGTATATTACATGTTGGAGTATGGAAGGTTCATGAGTCTTCAGATAAAAACAGAACTATAGAGAGACTCAGCTCATTTCCCAAGCTTCATTCTTTACCCTCCCTTCATGTTTGTTACCTGTGTAAAAGCTGTGTGGGGCAGAGGAAAGAATGTATTTTCTCAGTTATGGGACCCGGTTCTGGTCTGAGTTCAATTTACTACTACCTAGAAGTTGGATATTAGCTGAATTAATTAGCCTTTTTGTGCCTCGGTGTCCTCACTTATAGCATGATTACCTGGACTACAGATATTTTTAAATTGTGTCTGTCATCATCTGCTTGTCTATAGTGTTTAATCAGGAAATTTGAGAGCAGATTTCGAAATTTAAGGCCAAGTTTCTGCTAATCCAGAGGCTCATTTGGGTACAAGTTCAAAGCCACCTCTGTCTGAGTCCTGCTTTCCAGCTGGACCTGTCAGAGCGTATGTCACATGTGTGGGTCTAGAAGCCATGACTGATGTAGGTTTCATTTTTTCCATGAAGTATTGACATATACCTAAGCAGATGTTAGGGTTGAATTTTGGGGGTTTTTCGTTTGTTTTTAGCCTCTTGGCTTCCAGTTCTTGTGACATATTTGTTGCTTTGGAGACATGCTGCATTATTCTCCAAATTGGGAAAAACCCTCCTGGAAACAACCATTTCTTAAGTGCAGGAACATTTTGAACTCTGGCCTCCATAACCCAACTAAAAAAATATTCAAAAATTTTTTTAAAAATGTGGTTTCAAGTTAAAGAAAAATATATCATTCAGAATCTCCTTGTAGCTCCATAATGATTTCATTCTATCTCTAACTTAGCAAGAAAAAAAAGGCCAGGACATTTGTATTTCAGAACTGTTGATGAGAAACCATAAAGCGCCGGCGGGGGTGGGGAGGGAGGAGGGAAGGCTGTTTTTTTTTATTGCTAAGGAAATTATGTAAACTTAGCTTCAACTGCTTCTTGAAAATTTCACATCAGAGAATTTTGGTTTGCCTAGCTAGCCCTAGCTAGCACATAAGGGCTGAGATCGTTCACTTGTCAGGGAGTGGTATGGTTTTATTGGTGGTACTAATCTAAACTGGCATCCAGATAAAAAGTTTCTTAAGCACAAGGGAGTATAAAATCATGGGATATGAGTTAGAAGGTATACTGGAGAGAGTCAGATGGGCAGAGTTGCTCAAAATACCGTAATGCTGAGAGAGATAAGCATCCCTGAGAATCTATCTCTCTCTCTTTCTGAATACATACAGGAAACATTTACTCTCATCCTCGATAATATCCTAAACATCCACCTCATTTCTTGGGTCTCTAATTAGCATGCCTAGTATGCAGAGCCTGACACATGATAAGGCCTTCTAATAAATATTTAACATTGTTGTTGAATGATAGCAAGAAATAAGTGGCTGAATAAACAGATGAATTAAAGACTACATGACCTACTCCAGTGCCTATTACTAGAATAAAAAATTTACAATCAATGTGTGGTTGGAGTATCTGATTCTAGAGGAAGAAAGACATAAATTTAAATCATTGCTCTATTATTTACTAGGCATGTGTTTTGTGGCAAGTTACTTACTTCCCTAAAATTCAGTTACTTTGCCAGTTATAAGGACTGATATACATATTCATAGAACAAACTTACCACAAGGAAAACTCAGGCCAGATGACTTTATTAGTGAATTCTACCAAACATTTAAAGATAAAATTACATCAATTCTTCACAGATTCTTCCAGATATTCAGGAGGAGGAAATACTTCTCTGTTCATTGTATGAAGCCAGCATTACTCTGATACCAAATCAGATGTTATAAGAAAAGAAAACTATCGCCCTGGCTGGTGTAGCTCAGTGGATTGAGCGCGGGCTACGAACCAGAGGGTCGCCATTTCAATTCCCAGTCAGGGCACAGGCCTGGGTTGCGGGCCAGGTCCCCAGTGGGGGCCAAGTGAGAGGCAACCACACATTGATGTTTCTCTCCCTCTCTTTCTCCCTCCCTTCCCCTCTGTCTAAGAATAAATAAATAAAATATTAAAAAAAAAAAAGAAAAGAAAAGAAAACTACAGAACAATATCCCACAAGGACATAGAAGGAAACTGTCTTTTTAAAAATTTAGCAAATAATTCAACAGTATATAAAAAGGATAATCCATCATAGCCACTCATGGTCCATGTTGGTTTAAATTAACATCCTAAAATTGTTGATACCATATTAATGGATTGAAAAAATTATCATTATAATAGGTACAGAAAAAAGTTTTGACAAAATCAAATGTAGATTTACAGTAAAACATTCATTTAAAAGTTTAAACTAATAAAAAAGAAACAATTTATAAATGAAACTAAGTCCAGTTTCTTCAAGTTCCTGAATATAATGAATAAAAACCTGATATACTAAGTAAGACCATGAAATAGAAAAAAAATGCTGCATTAGGAAGGAAATAGGAAAGAATTACAGCAGTTATTGAATAGATTCCAATAATTTAAGTAATCATTTTAAATCCCTTTACTGACTTTTTTCTTCTGTAAAATATTTAATCTTTATTGTATTTTTACCTTAACTTTTAGTCCCTTCATGCCACCCTCCCCCCAAGCAATTGCCACACGGTGGTCCATGTCCATGAGTCTTTTCCCTTTTTGCTTAAATTCTTCCACCCCCTGTGCCCCTACTAGCTGTCATCCTGCTATTAACCAAAAGTTTAAAAATCAGAATCAAGTGGATGACATAGTCAAAATAAAACTAAAAAGAAAGGCTCAAGAAAAGACAGAAAAGCCAAATAGATTAAAATCCAGAAAAAATGATACACGATACAGCCCTTGTTCATGTATTCATTCAATACTCAGTCAACAAACTCTCACTGAGTGCTTCCTGTGTGCCTGGAGTTATCCTAAGTGCTGGGCATGCAGCGGTAAAGCAAAGTGCTTACTTTCAGGGAACCTACCCTTTAGTTTCATCATGGCTTGGGAGCCAGCTTGTTGCCTGTCCTCCGGAAGTTACTTCCTCTACGCATTAGGCAGCCTGCCTGAGCTCACAGATTTCTGGCTGTGATTTGCTCAGCCTCATGTGACTAAGGAATCTATTAATTTGGAAAGTGATTCACATTCAGAAAAACTTTGGGAAAGTGGAAACAAAAGGAACATCAGCTTGTTCTAGTTCTTGCTCTGAGGCAACATTTTACTGATCTTTAAAAGATAATTTTGAATTGATGAAATTTACAGCTTCAGATGAATTTCAATGCTGACTGGAGCTTCAGCTGGGCTTCCTGTTCCAAACTGAAGTTACTTTTCTTAACCTTTTTTTAACATACACCATCATCATCATCACCACCAACTTCTTTTCCTCACGCCACCTATGCATCCCTCATCATTTACCAGACAGCTCCATGCAAGTATCAAACTGACATATTGAATTAGGTATGTCTAAAGCCTGACTCTTCACCTTCCCTGAAAAACTCATCCTGACCCTATTTTCATGATTGGCTCCAGGCTCTCTCAACAGTCTCTGCTTGTCTGACCACCCTTATTCTTTTGTTTCCCATCACCAAATTCTTTGATGTTCTTCTCATTTCCATTCTTTGTGTTTTTTTCCACGGTCACCACATCTAGCCCTCTGTGCTCAGTTCCAATCTTCTTTTCAAATCATAACCTTCTAACAATTTCCTACATCTAAGTGTTGTGGTCAGCCAACCTCAACATGCTATCCCTGAAACATACCTGGTATCTTCTGTATCCAAATATTTGGTCAGTGCCTTTGCTCCTCAGCCACCTTCTTACCACTGCCATGAAGCCTCTCAATATTTGCCTTTTCTGAATTTGTAACATTGCACACCATACCATTCCTGTAGCAGTTAATAAACAGGTCCACTTCTTTTAATATTACTCTATTTACATTTTTTTTGTATTTATGAGGTCTGTTTGGAAAAAGTCCAGCCATTGTTAATATAACGAGAACAATTTGCATGACATTGATGTAATCTGGCATCCTACTTTGAAGGGGACTAAGGTGCCATTGTCCTATGTACAATGTTTCTTGTATCTTGTATCTTCCTCAATAAATGTCTCCATTTTTCATATTACATGTCTGGATATTTCCTGGACAGACCTCATACACCTTCTCAAATGAATATAAGCTTCTGCAGGAAAAAGGCCATTGCATCAGTTAGGAATTCTGGGTTTTGTTTTGTTTTGTTTTGTTTTTTGCCTGTAATAGAGACCTGAAATAGCAGTCACTTAAACAAGGTAGACTTTTATTTTCTATTCCTATAGAAAAATCATATGACAAGCAGGCCAAGCCTGGTACCTGTAAGAGGAACCCAGATGCTTCATAACATTTTGCTTCTCCATTTTTGTCCTATGGCTTTAATCATTACAATGTTTTTATTGACACAATGTGGCTGCTGGAATTTCAGCCATCAAGTCCACATTCTATGTAGACAAAGAGGAAATAAGGAGGAATAAAATATCTGTTTTCTGGATGAGTCATTCCCTCTCCTTAGGCTTTCCCAGAAGTCCCGTACCCATACAATGACATAGGCTTAAGTCTAAACGACCACTCCTAGACACAGAAACGCTGTGAAAATACAGTCTTTTAATGGGTACATTACCATTTTGAATTGACTTAGTGTTCTGTTAGTGAAGAAGAATAAGAAAATAGGTTTCACACATATTTATTCACAAATATTTCATGTGTCAAACACTACTGCAGGTCCTAGGAACGAAATGCCGAACAAAATAGACAAAGATCCTACCCTCCAGGACCTCATATGGAGAGTAAACTAACCAAGAAACTGGTAGTCAGAAAAGTGCTCACTTAAAAGGTAGTGTTTTAGCAGAGATATAAAAAGGAAGTGTCAGAACAAACAGAGATCTGAGAAAAGAGCTCTCTAGACAAAAAGAACAGGAAATGCAAAGGCCCAGAGGCAGAGTTTTTGACTTGATGAAGCAACAGGAGGACTGGCATGGCTGGGTTAGGGAAGGAAGAGAGCAGGAGGAGCAAAAGAGGAAGGCAGAGTAGCAGTGAGAGACCAGATCCTAGGGACTCTAGGACAACACCCTTTCCATGAGTTAAATGGGAAGTCATTGGTAAGATTTAAAAATAGTATCATAAGCCGGCTTGGTTTAAAAGTATCATTCTGGCTCTTCATAAAGAATAAACTGTAGGAAGACCCAGGAAAAGGTGGGAGGCCAGTGAGGAAGCTGTTGCAATAAGCTAGGTAAAGGACGATGATCGCTCAGGAATCAGATTTTGTATCTGTTTTGAAGAAGATGGGGCTGACACAATGTGCTAACCATTGACACAACAAAAAATGATTAAAGGGATCCTGGATGGAACACTAGGAGGCTCTGCCACTGCCATGTGTATAATTTTCATACACTCCATAATGCCTATGATAGTTCACACACAATAAGTGTTCCGCAAATGTTCAGCAAACAAATTTTAACCTTTGCGGAGAGCTGCTCAGAACGTTTTTCCCCATGCTACAAGACACCCACCATTAATGCTGAAACAAATTCAGGGAAAAACCTAAATCTCAAAAGCATACATTGAGACTATATTTTCCTTTTACTTCTTATTAGTGACAACTACTTTTAGAAGCGTAAGGAAGAGAAAAATACTGAAAAGGAAATGAGTTTGTGTCATTAGTAATAGAACACTCAAGAAGAAATTAGGTGTAAAATCTCCCATCCAGCCATGATGGAATTTATCTGCTGTGTAAGTGACTGTTCAGACCAAGTCATTTTCACACTTGTGTGTGTGTGGCGGGGGGGGGGGTCACATGAGGGCATATTTGGTGAGAAAAAACAATTGAGGTGGTAGCTGTGTGTAGGAGATGGAAAAAGAAAAAAAGGACAGATTTTGAAAAGATATTTCATAACTAACAAATAGACTAACATATATGAAAGAAGAAATGTCACCACCATGAAATCACATGTAAAATTGCTCAAGGCCATCTGCTGACATGCAAAAATGTGAGTTGGAGAAAAACAACTGTTTCTAGCGATTTTTCTCATATAATAGAAAAAAAATGGCTATAACTTTACTCTTTGAGTGTCCCTAGTCTCAT
The DNA here is from genome assembly GCA_007922815.1 of Macrotus californicus. Lineage (NCBI taxonomy): Eukaryota > Metazoa > Chordata > Mammalia > Chiroptera > Phyllostomidae > Macrotus > Macrotus californicus. The sequence goes on from VMDR010016777.1 coordinate 10,724, forward strand.
GAATTGGTATGACACAGTATGAAAAGTTACAGAGAAATTCAAAAGTATTTTCAGATATTGCCCAGTTGTTCAATGATTTTCTATTAGCTGAAAGCATTTAACTACCAACAAGATGGCTCTAAAACCCAGTCCTCCTAACACCAAAGATGGGACCTTTACTTCATCACCTTTCCCCAACCACTAATGCTTATTTCTCTACTGCCACCACCCACCCACCCACGTTAAACTAATGATATCTCTAACACAAGACATACTCATTTCACCCACCCAAATGGCAGCTTGGATCTGAAACTTGGTCGCACACAAGGTTCTCAGACAATTGTCATTTAGCCAACTTCAGTGACACTTGGGTCTTGGAGAGATTATTAGGTTCAAACGCTCTGAAACTCTAATGGGACAGAGACCCAGAATGGTCCCATCCAAGTAAATGGGCATTCTTCTCTTTCAAAGGTTGAATGAGGAGAAACAGGACAGAATAGCCTGTGGTGAGCTACATTTCCAATTCATCTTCTTCTGGTAGCTGTGGGGAGGGGAGAAGTTCATGAACAGAATCCCAGCCAGATCAGACTCTGTCATCATTATTGGCTCTCCTCTCAGACAGCCTGCCGTGTCCCCAGCACCCTCCGTGGTTTTGGTCGATACTCTCCTTCCAAGTCCAAGAGAGGTTTCTGGCTGCTGTTTTGCTGTCTTTGTGTTTTTTATTGATCTATTTCTCTTCAGAAAAAATTTAGAGAGAAAAAACCCCATCAAGATAAGAAAAAGTTAAAAACGGAACAACAAGCAGCTACAATGCCAACAAAAAAATAAAGATGGAAGACTGAGGAAGAAAAAAGGAAAAGAACTGGTGATTTTTAAAACTGTTGTTATTATTATTTTTAAAATTCATCTCCTTAGGAATTTAGAAAAAAGCTACCAACCTACCAATCCACAGGTATATAAGTTAAGCTCTGTCTTGCTCAGACTTCATTGAAATCCTTAGTCATTACACTATTTCTATGAACTCTAGAACTTTGAGCTTCCTTTTGGACAGTGGCCTCTGGTATGATTTTCTTGTACTGACAAGGAAAGAACACCCAGATTAGATTTCTCCATGTTTAGACTTTGGACAGAAAAGAGAGGGGACTGTACTCTAGTCACAGTATTTCTCTTTGCAGCCAGCATGCCTGGCTAAGTAAGAGATGGGCGAAAGTTAGAAAACAGGCTGGCAGTTTGGCTTTTTTTCTTTGTGAATAGTCTTAGTTTACCTGTGTGCTCTTCACTACGTGCTGCCCATCTCCTCTGCTTATTCGGGTTCTACCATTCAGATTGACTGTCTATTAGTAGCCCAAGCTGAAATGCCCTCTTTCTGCTGGGAGGGTCAGGGATATAACTGATATTTTTCATATTTCAAAGCTCAGTTGAATCCTGTCCTAGCTTTTGTTAAAAGCCAGTTAGACCCTGTGCTGCATCTTGTGTGACCACCCATATAAACACTAATATTTTTTTTAAATAATTTTAAAACCACCAATGAAGGTGACAAGGGTTGCAATGGAAAAGGTGGTACCATTAGGTCCAGAAGAAACGTGATTAACAGGGACACAGACAGCTCATTCAAGAGTCTCCCCCATGTATTCATGGAAGTAGCCAAAGTCTTCATCTGTTGAGAATCCCTAATTTTCAAAAACATTGAACAGGTGCTGTGGGGAATGATAGCAGAGATGCCAATCACATTAATATAGAGAGACAAGGCATCACTTTTCTCCAAGCTTCTGTTTAGTTTTGTTTAAAAAAAAAACCAACTTTTTTTTTTTCAGAGAAAGGGGAAGCAAGAGATGCTACTCTGAGTACTGAACTCTGCAGATTCTCTGCCCTCCTCCCAGTCCTATTTCTCTGCAGGGAATCGAGCGAGGGGTTGTAAATCTAAAAGAATTGCCTCCAAGTGTAAAGTTACTTTGGACTAAGGAATATATACGCTAAATGGAGCATCAGAAGAGGAGGTGGGGGAAAACCTTAAAAATATTTTGTTCAAATGCAGTATTGAAAAACATCTAGCTGTAAAACTCTATTTCCTTAGTCTCTGTATTTTGCTAGGCTAGTGAGTTATAAAGAACCACAGCTGGAAAAAACACACAACAATTTGTTTTTCTCTCAAGAATTCACACGAGTGCTGTTTCTCAGCCTCTGGGGTGTGATCATGTCTGCATTTGTAAATCTTTTGGTAAATGGGAAAACAACACCCTTCTCATTCTGTCTATGGTCTATGAGTGGATTGGGCTTGGCAGAGGAGTCAGAAGAAAACTGACCACAGGCCCACACATGGAAGATGGCCAAGGACCTCTTGAGGCTTTTGAAGGACAGAGTCTTGGGGAAGTTACTTAAAGGATGAAGGCAGCCTGTTGCAGAGCTATGTACATGCAAGGGACAGTGTAGGAGAGCTGTGGATAGGGAAGTTTGGCAGGGGTAGGGGGGAATGGTCAGCTTATGAACAAAAAGATAAGAAGTGACGTGCCACAGAAGACTGGAGAAATGCTAGCATACAGATTTTTGTTTATCTTTAATGGTGAGACAAAATCTCCAAGAAAGAGCTGGTTTGGAGAAAGGGTCTATATTAGACATATCAGTCATGGTGTTTATTCCATTTAAAACTTTTCATATGAAACATCAGACCAGCAGCCTCTGAAGAAGACATAAGAATCATCCTACCCTCCAGGCCATGGGACAAGAGAGGAATGTCCCAAGGGCAACCATATCCCATATCCAGTAAGTCATAATATGGTCAGGCTGATTCAATGAGTCCACCTTTCAAAAACTGGAATAAGGTCATACTGGAAGAACCAAAAATCAGAATGAGAAATTGAAAGACTGTATGAGACAGAGTTAGGGCTATGAGAGGGGTAGGAGCTAGAGTAAAAAAATAGAGTCCAGAGTGAGAATGTTGACATGTATAGAGATGGAAGAAGAGAAAGAGATGAAGAGATGAAGAGATTCAGAAAGACAGCGAGTCTGCTTTCTATGCTAGCTGTGGTACCTTAAGATGTTCCAGGTATAGTTCAGTCTGCATGCATGTTTTCAATACATTTTCCCTTTTCTAAACTGGCCTGCATAAATATCTTTCCCTAGATACCTACTGTGTCACCCTTTTTTTGGGAAGGGCTTACTGCTCCCCCCACACCAACCCCCTCCCTTTTATAAACTGAAAAAATTAATTCATGAATATGGAAAAAAATCACCCAGTAAGTACAAAAGTGAGAAGTAAATTTTCCAACCCAAACTCCTGGTTCCTTAAAAACTCTCCTCTGTCAGATGTTATATTACCAAACAAAAATGGGGGTTCTGTTGCCTGCTGCCACAAAAGGCAAACTCTAGAGGCAGAGGCTGGTGAGAAAGGGAAGACATTTTCATTCAGATGCTGGATGATCTGGGAGAATAAGGGCTTCCCGTCTCAAAGCTCATCGCCTCCACAAAATGCAGCCAAACAAGCCATCCTCAGCAATGCCAAAATAAAAGGCAATGCTCAGAGTTCCTGCTCATTTTAAAGTTCTGTCCTTTGGAGACCAAGGCAGCTGCTAAGTGGCCATCCAGGTAGCTTAACTTGTTCCCAGCTGCTGTCTGGCTTCAGTTTCCTTCTTTGAGTTTGTGGTGGAGCCTGTGCTGCCATTGGCCATGCAGCTTCTAGGGCCACAAGGTCCCATGCTCCTGGGCCAGAGAGCAGGTGAACACACCAGTGAATGCTCTGCCAGGTCAGTGAGAGAGAGAGATTCCCTCCTGGAGGCCATGGGCCACGTGACTGCTACAGTCATATGGCACATGGAGAACACAGGCTAGTGTACCATCCAAGTGCAGATCCTGGGCAGCAAATGATGAAATAAAATAAGAATGAGTTTCTGTCTTCTCTTGGGTTTATATTAACTTGGGTTTGGAATAGACCAGGTGCTTTCTCAGAATGACCAATTAACTTCCTAAACTTTCATGTGATTTGGGTGGATCTACTTCCCAATGAATCTCTTCTCCCCAGGCTATACTGACAGGCCTCTTTGATCTAGCACCTACTCCTGCTGCAATTTCAACCATTTTAAAATATATATTTTATTGATTATGCTAATACAGTTGTCCCAATTTTTCCCTTTGCCCCCCCAATCTGGTACCCCCCATTCCCTCCAGCAATGTCCTTAGTTCATGCCCATGGTTCAGGCATGTAAGTTCTTTGGCTACTTCACTTACTCCATTTACTATACTGTTCTTAACATCCTCCTGTCTATTTTATACCTACCAATTTGTACTTAATAATTGCTACACCTTACCCCCTATCCTCCCCCTTACCCCTCTCAACTGATAACCCTCCAAATGATCTCCATATCTATGATTCAGTTCCTGTTCTGCTTGTTTGCTTAGTTTGTTTTTTAGATTCAATTGCTGATATTTGCAAATTTATTGCCATTTTAATATTCATAGTGTTGACCTTCTTTTTCTTAAGTCCCTTTAACATTTCATATAAAAATGGCTTGATGATGATGAACTCTTTTATCTTTCCCTTGTCTGGGAAGCACTTTATCTGCCCTTCCATTCTAAATGATAGCTTTGCTGGAAAGAGTAATCTAGGTTGTAGATCCATGCTTTTCATCACTTTGAATGTTGCTCACCAGCCATTTCTAGCCTGCAAAGTTTCTTTTGAGAAATCAGATGACAATCTTATGGGAACTCCTCTGTAGTTAATTGTCTGTTTTTCTCTTACTACTTCTAAGATTCTCTCTTTACTTTTAACCTTTGGCATTTTAATTATGATGTGTCTTGGTGTGGTCCTCTTTGGGTCCATCTTGTTTGGGACACTCTGTGCTTCTTGGATCTGTATATCTATTTCCTCCCCCCAAATAGGGAAGTTTTCTTCCATTATTTTTTTAAATAGATTTCTAATTTCTTGCCCTTTCTCTCCTCCTTCTAGCACCCATATGATTCAAATGTTAGTATGTTTGAAGTTGTCCCAGAGGCTCCTTAACATATCCTTGGTTTTTGAATTCTGTTTTCTTGTGGCCATTCTGATTGAATGTTTTTTTCTTCCTTAGGTTCCAAATCATTGATTTGATTCTCAGCTTCATCTACTCTACTGTTGGTTCCCTGTAAATTTTTCTTTATTTCACTTAGTGTAACCTTCATTTCTACATGGCTCTTTTTTATGCCATTGAAGTACGCAATGAGTTCCTTGAGCATCCTAATAACTGGTGTTTTGAACTCTGCATCCGATAGATTGCTTATCTCCATTTTGTTTAGTTCTTTTTCTGGAGTTTTGTTCTTTTCTTTCATTTGGGCCATATTTTTTTGTCTCCTCATTTTGGCAGCTTCCCTGTGTTTGTTTCTATGTATTCAGTGGAGCTGTTTTGACCCCCTGTCTTAGTAGCATGGTCTATTTCAGAAAAGTGCACCAGTAAGTTGGATGGGGTGGAGCCTTATGTAATCACCAGGGTGGGGCAACCCATGTGTACCAGGTTGATGGAATCTCTAATATGGTGTCGCTGCTCTGTGGCTCTTTGTGGAGGAGGGCTCTGAAAAGGACAGTGCCACTGCCTGGCCTCTGGAGTTTTGTCCATAAAGAAACTGTCACCCAGCAGTTGCCCTGATGCCAGACACTTCAATTTCTCCCCGTATTCCACAGGTACCCTTCCAACTGCTGTCCTAGTGCTGGAGGCCAGAGGAAATGAGTCAACCTAAGCTCTAAGTCCATTGTGGCCCCTTTAAGAGGGGACTCCTGAGAATCCGGCAGTTTCTTCCACTGCCCCAGATCCCACTGGTTTTTACAACCAGAAGTTACAGGGACTTATCTTCCTGGCACTGGAAACCTAGGCTGGGTGGTCTGGCGTGGGGCTGGTATCCCTTGCTTCCAGGGTATCCATCCCAATTTTTATCCACCACACGAGGGTCTGAGGCTGCCCATTCTGCATCTCTGCCCCTCCTACCTGTCTGGATGAATGTGACTTTTTTAATTCCTTAGTTGTTGGACTTATACAGCTCAATTTTCTGATGATTCTGGGTGATTTTTGTTTTGTAGTCTAGTTGTAATTTCTGCTGTGGTTTTGTTAGGAGGGAAGCTATGTTTACTTACACCTCCACCTTGACTGGAAGTCTCTCTAGTCTCCTCCCTTTTCTTAGTTAAACCAGAAATGCCCAAATATCATTTCCTGGGTTTCCCTGAGTCCTGCCTGCAACTTTCATGACCTGTATAGATCACAGCACCACAGAGGTGTGGCAGAGCCACCAGGAGTTGTTTAGGGCAGCCAAGCAATGATTAGCCATTTTGACTCCTATTGCATATGTGCCTACCTTCCCCTCATCCCATCCCCAATCTGGTACCAGAAGTAGGTTGGAGGGCTTTCTCCTCTATCCAGTTATCTTGCCAGCGTTGTGCCATGCTCAGTGTAAAAAGCTTTCCTTTTTGCCATCTTGCCCAGGGGCAGGGGAAGCTCACATCTGCTCTTCACATCCTCTTCATCTGCTCCACAACTTCCCCATGCCCTAGTCCCACCTGCATTCAGGAACAACCAGAACAGAGCAACTGAAACAAAAGCCTAAGTAAAGGGACCCTGGAAAACCTGCATGGCCTTGAAGGCAGCACCAAAGGTGGCCTCAGTGGGAGGAGAGAGGGATCTGTAGCCAGGAGCAGGACCTCTGCACCAGGAGTAAGTGTCCACAAGGCAAGCACTTGGTTACCCAGGCTACATGGCTTCGCTTCATGGAAGTGAAACTCAACGTCCTCGCCATGGCCACAAGCAGCTTGCAAAGGTATTGTCTGGCTGCACACTATGCCCCCAGTGCTCAAATCTCTGACCTCTGTCCTTGAGGAGCATGCCTTGTTCTACAAATGGCTCTCAGGTTCCATTCCCATGGCCTAGGACCATTGCACTGGCAGCTTCTTCTGCTCCCTGCACTTAGTCCACTCCCAGTGGTTTGAAAAGGCTGTCTATCGGTATCAGTTACACTAGTATTTCTTTCTTTTCTAGATTTCCAGAGATGTTTTATGTATGTCTAGCATATGAATATACTCATGTACAGATCTGTTTTACAGAAAGCATAGACTATGTTTTTGCACATGTGCAAGTAAATCTGTAGGATATATTTGCAGAAGTGAAAATGCTGGACACAAAATTATGTGCCTTTCAATTTTAATAGCTAAGGCCAAAGTCTCACCTCAAAGTTGAAAATATTAGTATTCCATCCATTGACATATATGAGAACTCCATACTCTCTCCTGCGATAATGTATCATCAAATCTTCAGAGCTTTGCCAGACAGAACATCTGTCTTGTTATTTTAATTGGTATTTCTTTAACTTCAAAATGAAGGTGAGGGGCTCTACATTTTCTTTTAAGGCCTCCAAGGTTTACCTTCTTTCCCCTTTTGTTCTTCAAGTACTGTAAGTTCTACTCCAAGTATTGTTCCCAAGCCAGCAGCATTGGAACTACCCAGGAGCTTGTTAGAAATGAAGAAACTCATTCCCTATTCCAGGCTTGCTTAATGAGATCTGCGTTTTAATAAGATGCTCCAGTAATTCATATGTACTTTTACCAACATTCTTCCCTAGACCATGATCTAAAACTCATTCCAAGATTACAACCTTTCAAAATGTTCAACTTGTTTCACAGGAGAGGCTTCTGTGGCGCTTGGCCACAGATTGGTTATTGTCATCGCCTCGGTTTGACTTCTCAAGGCCTCATGCTTTCATTCCTCCCCCACCACAGGTCTTGAACAGCCTATTTCTGACTTGTACTATTGTCACCTCTCTACATGTCACTTATTTATTCGTGGGGCATAGACAGTGGATCATTTTAGAAAATATGCCAAACTCATAAGTGTGCTTAATCAGGACACGAAAGTATAGAAGACATTACAATAAACTGAGTAATGTATTCTCCATTCTTCACCTCCCGTTAATCAGAAGTTACACATCCTGGGCTCAGAGAGTCCATTTCCAGGTGTGAATCTAGTTTTCAATAAAGACAGAACAGTTTTCCTAATTCTGTGTAGCAGACTGATATTATTGCCCTATTCATGCAGTTTCAGCTTGGTAAAGAAAAACAGACTGACAACAAGGATTCTTCTGTATTATTTTGCTAGGGCTGCTACAATGAAATACCACAGACTGGGCATCTTAAGCAACAGAACTTTACTTTCTCAAAGCTCCCACAAGTCCAAGTTCAAAGTATCCGTAGAGCTGATTTCTTCTGTGTCTTCTTTTCATGGTTTATGTGGCCATCTTCTTTTATTATTTTACTTTAAAAAACTTAAATTTTATTTAAGATCTATCCTCTTAACAAATTTTTAAGTGCACAATACAGTATAGTTAACAATAGGCAAAATGTTATACAGCAGATCTCTAGAACTTGTTTATGAATAACTGAAATTATATACCCCTTAAATAGCAACACTCCATTTCTCTTTCCCTTCAACTCCTGGCAGCCACCATTCCACTACCTGTCTGATGAGTTTGTCTATTTTAGAGATCTCAGTAAGTGGACTGTACAGTGATTGTCCTTCTGTGACTGGATTATTCTCCTTAGCACGCTGTCCTCCAGACTCATCCATGTTGTATATGACGGGATTGCCTTCTTTTTTAAGCTGCATTATATTCCATTGTGTGTGTATATCACATTTTATTTATTTACTTTTATAGTTTGTAAACATATATAATTATATATAAGTATATACCTTTATATATTCTGTATATATATTTCTATATATGAAGGGTAAGAATGCAATGACTGGCTTCCTTTCACAGTTTTAATGAATATCAATTAGAATATTATAGAGAAAATATGCAAATGAAAAGCAACCCATTTTATGAATTTAGGTAAGTTACCTCATTTTTCATATTCCTTTTTTTTTCTGTTCATAAACCAGGAAAAATGTATTACTTGTCCTCTCCCAAACTTTTCCAATAGACCACACACATTTCAGTCTTTAAAAATAAATTTTTTATTTCAGATTAAAGTTATTTCCTAACTGCTGTCTCATGATTCAGCATTCACTGCAGAGCAAACACTCTGTTGCCATTTTGAAGGCAAGAAAGTCAGCACATACCCAAGCAATCTGGGCAAGCTTATAACGTTTCCAAAATCAGATGTAATAAATTGTGTCTTCAAAAATGGAACCAAATTTTTCTGGCCAGTGCCATTCTCCAGTGACACCCTTAATATATCACAATTTTGGTGAGCAGTTTTTGATGGGAAATAGAAGGATAAAAGGACACTTTTCTGAAGCTAAAGAGCTACAGGGAGTAAGAATTTTAGACCTTTTCTCTAGAGAGCTGGTTTCCATTTCCACAGAATTAACCCAACGAGTGCATCTCAGCATGTTTTCAGTGAGCTGAAATTTTGACATTGTCAGCATTATGTATCTTTAGTACCTTTCCAGGCGCTGTGTTAATAAAATGCTTCCCACAAATGAGTCATGTTCTGTGGTTTAGATATGTTTCCTCAACTGATAATCATGAGCTGATTATCATTGTGGCTTTCCCTGCACTGAGTTTGGTCCAAAGACCGTGCTCACACATCTATTTCCTTGCAATATTTTTTGGCAACTTCATTTCTATTGGGTTGTTGGACCTCCACTTACTAACTTTCTCAGGCTCACTATGTAGTACTGATGTTTAACACTTGTCTTATATGGATTGCAAATACTTTTGACAGACTGTCAACCATCTTTTTTATGGTATATTTGCTATATGGAAGTAACTTCTTTTTTTCTTTTTGAGTAAAATATCAGATTTTCCTTTGTTGTATTTAAATTCCATGACTTTCTTGCCAAGATTACATAATAATTATTTATGTTTGGCCTAGTATTTTAAGTTTTTAAAAACACAATTTATTTTCCAATTCACGTGGAATTTTTTGTATTTGTCATGAGAAGAAAAGATATAACAAGTTTTTCCTAACTATAACAATTTTCCCAGCAATAATTTTATTAAATTATCATCTTTTCTGCACCTTAGTCATACACTCAGTCCCCACTTTGAATCAGGTTATGGTTTCTCCATTTTTCTTTATTAATTTTTTGGTCTATTTTAATACCATTATCACACTATTTAACTTCTGCAAATTTCTGTTATGT
>VMDR010016778.1:0-20793 GCA_007922815.1 Macrotus californicus
CCATTTCACAAACCCAGCTGAATTCTTTGTAGAAATTAACAAGCTTATCCTAAAATGCATATGGAAAGAGAAGGAACCAAAAATAGCTAAAACAAACCTGAAAAAGAACAAAGTTGGAGAACGCACACCTCCTGATTTTAAAATTTACTACAACTAGAGTAATAAAAGCAATGTGGTACAGGCATCAGGACAGACGTATAGATCAAAGTAATTGAATCTAGAGTATAGAAATATACTTATATTTGTCATCAATTCATATTTGACAAGGGTGCCAAGACAATCCAGTTGACAAAGAACTGTCTCTCCAACAAATGGCCCTGAAGCAACTGGGTATCCACAGGTCAGAACATGTATAAAAATAGAATTTTGACCCACAGCCTGCAGCAACCAGCTCCGGAAACCAGCCTGTTATCTAGCTATAGGCAGCTACCCAGCTGTCTGTAAGTCAGATTTGTAGAAAGTCAGACTGTTAGCTCTAGTTACTGGTACAGGAATCCAAACAATAATCCCTAAAATAATCAACTCATAATGTCCAGGACTTGATTGATACCTGATGTCTTTCCTAATTTTGTTCCCAATTTTAGCTTAAGCCCATCCAGAGAAAGCAAAATATGCCCTTAACCAGTCATATGGGATACCTGCTTCTGGTTAGTCCACCTACAACCAACATGCCAACAGCCAACGGCCTTTGATCAGGACATGCGGAGCCTTCCCTTTTTACTACTATAAAACTTTCCCACTCCGCTGCCTGCCTTCGAGTCTCTACCAAATGCAAATAATGGTGGCTGACTCCCTCGCTATACTGAGCCCTGAATAAATAGCCTTTGCTTATTCTCATTTGGTTGGTTTTCCTTTCTTCCACAATGTTACTATTCTGTGTATATGTCTGTGTCTTCCATTGCACTCCGAACTTGAAGACTAGGCTCTTGATTTGTTCTTAGTCATATCTCCCTGAGCATAACCTAGTGTGTTTTACATTAGTAGAGAGCCAGAATGTTTGTGGAGTCCAAGGTTTTATAAGAATTTGATTAGCTTATGTTTCCTTGAGCTGCATAAAAAATGTCTCCCTCTGTAGTAGTTATTCAGACTTTTATGTTGGAAAGACATTGCCCCTGTTGTATGGTAGCTTAAATGATGATGATGATAATGATAATAGTAATAATAATAGATTAGTAATAATAGCACTAATCTTATGTCAGGAATTATTTTAGTTATTTCCATTATATTAACTCTCAACACAACCCTATGAGTTGGGCATTATGATGATTCCTGTTTCACATGTGAGGGGAACTAAGAGCAAAAGCTAAGTTACCTAAAGCCACAGAAAGTAGTGGAGCCAACATTTAAACTCGAAGAATCTAGGCCTAGAGTCTGTGCTTTTAATTGCTAAACTATAATGCCTCTCAATTTTTTTTTTGAATCCTCACTCAAAGATGTGTTTATTGATGTTTAGAGAAAGAGGAAGTGGCGGCGGGGGTGGGGGCGGACATTGACTTGAGAGAGAAACATCCATCGGTTGTCTCCCGTATGCACCCTGACTGGGGATCAAACCCGCAACCTCTTGGTACAAGGGATGATGCTCCACCAACTAAACCACCCAGGCAGTACAGTGCCTCTCAATTTTAAAGGCAGATTTAACGCTGCCCACTTTGGTTCTGGGGTCTAGTCATCAAGTTTTGTGGGGGGCACAAAAGCGAACAAAATAGGGCCCTGCTTTTGTGGTATGTAAGCATTTAAGAAATTGCATCTCTGGAGGAAGAAGTGAGGCAGTGAGAAATTAATAGAGGAGAGGATGTGGGGCGGATGTTGGAAGATGGACTTTATGGTGGGAGGCTATTTTCCCCAGAGACTTAGCAAAAGCGTGAGTGCAGATGAGGTTTGCGGAGGGAGTGGGAAGGTAGAAAGGTCCTTGGAGAAGGAGACAGAAGCTAAATCCTTGAGTTATAAGGAAGAGCTTAGATTTTATCCAAGTTTTATAAAAAAGAAACATTGAAGAATTTTAACTGTGGGATGGGGGGTGGTAAGTTGACATTATCCAAATTAAGTATGTATATATTCTCTTCATTTTAAATTCAGCCCTCTTTCCTTTACAAAACAGAATGAACAACAAATAAGAGTTTTTCAGAGGATTCAGGGAAGGCCTGGGTGTGGCCATAGGTGAGGGGGGGAGCCAAACATATCTGATCTCATATGATCTCACAGCAACGTCTCAGGGAGGTGGCATTAGACAAGAAGCCAACCCGGATGGTTAGGAAAGGGTGAGATGGGGTGGAAGCTCAGGTCTGCCTGCCTTGCACAGCATCAGTTGCTTCCATGCCTCATTCTGATTTTGAATAAATCACTTTAACCTCTTCCAGTCCCTGTTGCTTTAAATATAAAATAAAGCAATATTAACCCTCAACCTTTAGGATTCTGTAATTCTAATTATTGAAAAAATTCAAATTTGGTGAAATGCTTAATCTTCTCAGGATAATATTAACAATCTCTGCATATAGTGGACTGAAGTATTGTCATTCCTAAAAGTGACCCCAGGAGTGGGTTATTGCTTTCCAAACACAATAAAGGGGCCTTGAAACAAAGGGTTTGAAATTCTACCAACATAAACAGAGTGCTCCTTCTCTATTAATGCATTAAGCAATTCTATAAAAAGTAGAAAATTCCTTGCAGACCCATCTGCAAAATCTGCTCCTGAGTTCCAAGGAGTCTACATCTCCCAAGTCAGAGTCTAGATTTCAAAGATGTGAGGAATGAAAGGGAAAGAGTTTTCTATGCTTTGGCCTGGTCCCAAGAATGTCAATACTGGTGGCCTGTGAACTCCTGCCTCTGCTGAAGCCATCTTTAAACAGTGGCCTCTCGGCTGAGCTAGCTTTAGGTGCGGAAGGCCTGAGCGGTGGAGAGGGCAGAGCGGGGCTGGTCATGTGCTCTTCCACATCGCTAGACAGCCGGCACGGTGGCAGATGTTTGATGAAACACAAATTTCTAGATATGCTCTTTAAAATTCCCAAGTATAAAGTTATTATAGGATAAAATTAGCTGTGTTCATTAAAGGAAATCTAGAAAGTAAGAAAAATAAAAGTTAAAAATTACTCCTGGTACCCCACGAGTTCCATTATCATTGGCATTCTTTTCTGTCTTTAGGATAATGAATAAACTTCTGCTTGCTTTTTTACAAAGCCTCAATAATACAATATAAACAATTTATGTCCTGCTAAAATTTACTTCTAATTTAAATTTAATTAACAATGAGATGCTCTATAGAAATTAATTTAATCTCCCCAAAAATAAAGCCACTAGACTGTCCACAAAGAAATGTAGTTATAAAATAATCAATATTGTCTAGCATATTCTAAGCAAAACTTATAAATTCACCAGATAAATATTTTGCTTTTACATGCCAAGCAAACATAGATATTAACAATGGTATAAAAAATAGCAAATTGTTCTAGTTGTGGTAATTAACAATAGTAAATGGAGTACAGAAAATGTTAAAAGTTTTATCGAAGTAAAAGCAGAATATGGATTGAAGTTTTTGCAAGTAAGAGAGGCAAAGAAAGGTAAATACCTGTCCACAGAGGGGATTGGAAGATGACTTGTCTCTCTCGCTTACGTTTATGGCCACAACAGGAAATAAAAGCTAACTAGGAGAGATATATTTACATTACGAAGATGAAATAAGAGTAAGAAAGATAGTGACTAACTTCTAAGAATATATTATATGTTATAAATAATTTCTTTTCCTAAATGTAGGAAGCATTAAAGAATAAATATCGAATGGTGTCTTTTTCCCCAATGAAATAGCAGGCCTTTCCAAAAAAGATTGAATATCTCAAGAACAAAATAATCCAGAAGAGAATAAATGTCCTAAAATATGCTAACACAACATTAAGTGGCTACTTAGAATGCATTTTGGCCCAACTAAATGAGCTGATTACATAGAATTTGAAAAAAAGAATAGTCAAATAAAATATTTAATAGTAACATAATTATTTTGCCAATTGCTAAGCTAGATGCTCATTAATTAAATTATGATATTCACGGGACATTTTATTTGGCAAACAAAAGCGTGTGGATGAATTCATCAAAACCAATTAGTATTGAGGGGAAGTTTAGGCTACGTCCTGGTTACATGATCTTGGGCAAGTTACTTAATCTCTCTGGGCCTCATTTTCCTCGTCTATAAAATGGGAATGATAGTACCTGCCTCGTATAACTATTATGATAATTAAAGACAAGTTATTTAAAGGGGATGACACAAGGCTAGCATATAAACCCAGAAGAAACCAGCCACTGTACAAGATAAAATAACTGTAAGAATCAGATTTAGGATTTATGCTTTCTTCCCTACAGCTTGGTGTTACTTAGGAAGTAATATGAATATGTATTACTGAAGATATTATCATAGACAAAGTCAGCAACCCCTGACTGAGGCAGTTTGTGCCCTCCTTTTATGGGGGACAAAAGGCAGAGAAAAAAACAGTAATCTTCACTTATTTCCCTCTGAACACCTATGCTGTTGAAAACAGAAGCTTGGAGCAGCAGTTCAACAACAAAAAAAGCAATGAGAATAATCTGGCATAGGAAAAAATTTACCCAGATGACATTTGAACTTGGTGTAATTATCATTTCTGTGTTATGAAAAGGTCCACTAATTTTAGTTACGAATATAATCTCATCCTAGACTTAATGGTAGTCAGACAAGCATTGCCTAATCTCTAAACCAAAAGCTAAATAGATATGTGAAGGTGTAAATGTAGTCATGTGGCTATGTGTTCATCCTTCATACGACTTCCTAATAGGTTTTTCAGAGTCTGGTGGCATAAAGTCAAAGATCTGGGTCTGGTCCCATGTGGACCAGTTAACTGCTGTAATGCATGACAGTCCTAAGTCAGCCTTGGCCTGTCAGCTTGCAAATGAATGAATGATTTTGGAAAGAACAGTGGTTTGTTGAGTTAAGGCAATAAGTGATAGTTAAGAGTGTAGGAGGAAGGGATTCAGTTCTAATGATGGTAGGTTACACTTAATAATAACATATTTATGCAAAAAAGATATATAAAGTGAAGTGTTCATTAGAAATACAAGTGTTTCGTAAGGCATATTGAAAAAGTCAAAAATAGAAAAAGTTTAATCTCAGTTTGCTGTATGATCATATTCACCCCCTCTAAAAAAAAGTATAAGGTAAGTGTTCCAATCATCTCAAAAATCCATTTTAACTTCCTCTTTGTTCCAATTGTTTTCATTAGCTTTACCTCTCCAGATCAGACCTCTTATTGGGCCTGCCTTATATTTCTGTAATCTTTTTTGGTGGTCAGGACCCCAGACTCCTGCTATGGTCTTCATTACTCCTGAGATCAGATCCGATTATCTTCTCACCTGGAAGGCAGTGACAGAACTTTGGTGTGGCTTAGGATCTTTCCATCTGCCTGAAGAAAAGACTCCTGGTAAGGTTTGATTTCTTTGATCTTTTACTAGAAGGTCTCAGTTTGATAAGTTGGTCTCTACTATCCTAACACCTTACTTTTTCTTTGGTCTTTTATTGAACTGCATTCCCTACATGTGGGACTTGTGAATAAAAAGGGCAACTCCTTAAGAGTAAAGGGTCTCTAAAATGTAACTTAATACGATCTTCCTTTCTGAAGGACAAAACAATATACCCGTCTCTGTTATGAACTGTGTGTAGAACATACTCGTATCATCTTCCCTGGCTCGCCGAGTACACAATGGAATATGTCACTGTGATGTGAGATTTATGAAGCCCCTTCCTTCTTTCAGTCTCTCCCAACCTCTGTAAGTTTACAATCCCAGCATCAGACCCTTCCTGACAGATATGACGGAACTGGCACTGGGAGTCACTCCCAGCTGAGTCTGTCTTTGATGTTTTATTAAGTGTATGATTTACGATTTTTTCATTTGATTTACTAACGAGAGGAAGAACCCCAGGTTGGTAACAAAACCCAAATGGTCGCTTTTAAGAAATTGTTTTAAATGTGTTTAGCCTTCTGACTAGTGAGACCTCCACTAAGAGTATTTTTCCATTGTCAAACATATGTCCAAATTTAAAGGCAGTTCTGTGATCGGATAACACCATTCGAAGGAAAATGGAGCACTTGGCTAGCAGGAAAAGTGGCTTGTGTATGTGTGTGTGCACGCGCAATTAGCAAATGCTTTCCCCTGGTTGAAAACAGTAACAGTGATGTCACCTCACCTAGCTCCTTATAACCTGGAGCAGAGCTAGAAGCTGATCGGTGGTGTGGGCTTTTCCTCTGTGGCCCCAGCAATCCTTGTTTCTGAACACGGGAAAATAGAATGCCAGATGTTTGTCGCTGCATGGTGCTTCGGAGGGCACTGCAAGGAATGCTGAAGTTGTGGAACTTGGGACCTTGTTATACTTGAAGCTTAACTGGTGAAACATCAACATTCTTTGCCTTCTCTTTGCAAAATATTTGCTGTAAAGTGTAAATAAAAAGGGGAGTATCTCTTCACATCGCTATGCTAAAACATCTGGCATCTGGGGTTGTGTTTATCCCCCTTCTGCACTGCAGACTTGTCCTTCAAAGCAATTTGGATTTTTCTTTCACCTCCTTGAATGTTCAAAAAAGTAACTTTTGTGTTTTTTTAAGAAAATGATTTTGTTCAAGCATCTGGAGCATCTTAAACACTAGGGCCAAAAAACAAGTCACTAAAGAAAAGGCCTCCGATGTATACACCTGCTTATACCCCAAGGGTTCTGTGTCACTCAGGGCTCTACCTCCATTCTCAAAATATAAGATCCAAAGATAACAGTGCTTTTTGGAACACAATCTCACTTTAAAATCTATTTCCACTTTGCCTCGTTCCAAACAATATGATTACAAAGAGTCATTCAATATGATAAAGCAAAGAAGAACTGAGAGAGGAAATCAGAAAATTCAATGGAAACAGAACATAAAATAAGGGTAGGAAAACAGGAAGTAAGCTTAGCCCTGGCCAGTGTGGATCATTTGGTTGGAGCATTGTCCCATAAACTAAAAGGTCATGGGTTCGATTCCCAGTCAGGGCACACACCTGGGTTGCAGTGCAGTTCTTGTTAGAGCATGTGTGGGAGGCAACCCGTCAGTGTCTGTCTGTCTGTCTGTCTGTCTGTCTCTCTCTCTCTCTCTCTCTCTCTCTTTCCCCCACCCCTCTTCTCTCTCTGGAATAAAAAAAAAAAAAAGCTTAATACACAAACTTCATGCTATAAATTCACTAAAGGTGAGCCACAAATTTGGCTCTGAATTTCCTAGCAAACAAGCTACAAAAGAAATAGGATTAATCATTTGAGTTTCAACTTAAGAAGGAATAACAAACCAACTGCTCAGGAAAAGTATCCCTCTTTCTGTTACAAAGAATTGTGATAATTTTTCTTTGTGTCTTCATAAATAGAACATGTTAATGCTAAGAACAATATCTTTAATATTCTTGTTATGAACGTAGCAATGGCTGTGGCAATAATGTTTCATAAAGTGGGTCCACAGAGTTTCTGCAAAGCCAAGTTCCATAAAGGGAACCCTAGGGTGTCACCTGAGAATATAGGGCACTAGTGGTCTCATAGAATTCAGGGCTACATGTTAGAGTACTGACTGCTTAGCCTTAAGAAAAATCCCCCCAGCAGATAACCATCTATGCATTTGTTTCATAAACAGTATTTGTTAAGCATTGGCTGTGTGCCAGCCATTGTTCCTGGTGCTGGGGATGCAGCAAAATAGACAAAAATCTCTATTTCAGGGAGTTTAAATCCTAGCCTGAATTGGAGAAACAGACAATTACAAAGTAACAAAATAAAATGCTTTTATTTTTTTAATATATTTTATTGATTATGTTATTACAGTCTACCCCCCACCCCCCCTCCGCCCTACACACCACTTCCCCCCCAAAGTAAAATGCTTTTAGAGAACGATAATGGTAATGCTGAAACAAAAATTCAACAGGGTGATGGTACAAGCAAGGCCCACTTTTGGTGTGTTGGTCAGGGGACAGTTGAGCTGAGTTGTGAATGATGAGTAGGAACCAGGCAAAACTCTGGGAAATCCCAGCAATCTCAACAGAGTGAGCAGTAATACAAATTTCCAAGGGTAGACTTGAGCTGAATGTGTTGGAGGGGCTTGTGGGACTAGGATATACTGCACTGGGCATGGCAGTGGGAGGACCTTGAACCTCAGGGCTCCGTGTGGCTCCTTCTGTGCAAATTAGAAAAAAAGCCCATCTCGCTTCAGAGCTGTGTAGACCTCACCAGACGGTGGGGCACTAGAATGAATATAAAAGAGCATAATTCGCAACAGTAATCACACTCTCCGTGTTTTTCTGGCACAATATCAAGAAAGTTTTCAAAACTTGTAGTATTCAGGGGCTTTGTTATCTCCAAAACAAAATTTGGGAACTTTTCCGGAAGAGTGCTTTCGAGATAAAAAGGACCTCACAACAACAGCTAACGGGTCAGTAGGCTCTTCCTCTGTGCCGGGCACCATGCTGAGCTCCTTGTGTGCACTATTTAATTCTTTCATCACACAGTCCCTGCGAACTGTTTATTGTCATGGTCATCTCACAGCACGAAGGCTTAGAAACGTGCAGTAACTTGCCCAAGTTTAGATGGCTAGTAAGTAAGTGGAGTAGTTGACGTTGAATCTTGCCATCTCTCTCCCTAACATCTTCAGTAGCAGTCAGCCCAGGATCATCCAGGATGTGATATTTGTTGGGCTGAGAGATATAATATCACTGAGTATAAAATGAAGGCAATAGCTATTTTCTGAAACTAATAGGCCTGTTTTGAGAGATAATTATGTCACTCAAAGCCTGTATCCTGCCAATTATTTAGAAAAGAAAATCAAAACTGGCTCAAAAAATAGGGTTTTCCAACTTTTATCAATTGATCCACTTCCATTTCACCTCCATATAATTCCCTTTCCTCTCTGAAATTTTAAAATGGTACAGGTGGAGGGTAACAAAGTATGAATGTGGAACTTAATGTAGAATATAAAAAAACTTTTGAAATGAAAGAAAAATGATTTATTTAGTAATGCATTGCATGAATTATGAAAAAAAACTGAAGAAATGTTTGACCGTAAGTTCACTTCTAAAGTTATGAGGAACTTCACAGGTTATATTGTTGTTAATTATTGTATGTAAATAACCAAAAGACCAACTATACATTGAAAAAATGAGTTTACAGGTAAGATGCTTATATCACCCAGAATGATTACTCCCACCCAGCTGTGTCCCAGGCAGTGAGACTGAATGGCTGGGTCACGGTCGTTCAGTTCAGAGTCAGAACGTGTGCTTCCCACAACCCGAGAAACAAGCCCATAATATGGAGGGTATGTGGGGGAGATCCGGAGCATCTCTGTTTTAAATCCCACATGAATGGTGACAATATTAAAATTGAAAGTGCCTCTTCCAACTAGGATAGCCTAAGGAACTATTCATCCTGCAGACAAAAGAGGTCTGGCATTATTAGTCTTTTCTCTCACTTGTCCTACTGCAATAAGGAGTTTACGGGAACCAGTGGAATGGCTATTTGTTGGATATCTCTCCTCATCATTTTTCCCTTAGCCCCCTCCTAACCCCACTCTGAATTTCCTAGTCACGTGGCTTGCCAGGGATTTACCACCCACCCCAAGTTCTTCTGAGTCCTGACTTGGACCAGTCTTCATAGTTCATACCCTGGCTCTAAGTGGCTCAGGGGTAGGCATATAACACAAGCCAGGCAAGTAACGGCCAGGAGGTGCAATTCTGGGGTTTGGGATGGAGGTGTCTGAGACGTAGACATTCTAATTATCCACTGGAAATGAACAAAGAAGCATTTAACATCAGGGGCCTCTGGAAAATACTCTGTGCCACAAGGGAGACCCACCCTGAGAATGGAGCCACCACTAAAATGTAAGAGCTGATAAATGGGGAGAAAGAAACAAGATTCTCAGTGCTGCTATTGAACCAGCAGATCAAACCTGAAACCTACACACTACAGTAAAATGTAAAATAGGCCAGAGAATTCCACATATTTTTAAAGAGAATTTGATTCGGCCTGAGTATTAATTGCAACAGAAAGGATGGCGAGTGAAATAGGCATATACACTTTTTATTAGGTAGTGCTGTGCACATAGTAAGTTAAAGAGTAGAAAGTTCCTGAAGCTTTCTCTCAAACTGTAATGTGGAGTTTTTTATTTTTAATGATGGTCACCTGGTGTTGTATCGTTGCTATTTCAGGACATCTGAGCCCTTATTTTTGCTTAAGGTCAACCAGGGAACTGCAAACCCTCTAAAATTTTTGTTTAACAGATTTACATTTGACCTGTGAATTACTATTTCCTTGGAAATCTGTAAATTGAAAAAAAATACATTCCTTTTCTAGATTTTTTATTTGTAACCTGTAAGGTTTCCTTTGTCAGGTGATCCTATGCATTTGCTCAATAAGTGAAAATGAATTGTTTTTTAAATATGCCTTAAACTACTACCATTCATTTTGATGAAGAACTTCAACTGCCCTTACAGTCCCATTTCAAAACATCTTTAAAAATAGATATAATTCTTGCACCTACTCTCCACATGGCGATTTTAAAGCCCTGCTAGGAAGCTGTGGACACAGCTGTGTCACATGCGGGCAGACATGCATTGGATCCGTGTGGTGTCACATGATAATCAGTTCATGTGTCACTCGACTAAAGTGTGTTCCCAGCTTCTCAGTGGGCTTTGCATTGATTGCCTACTTAATAAATCAATTAATTCATGCTATTATGTATGACTCCAGAAATAAGCCATATTCCCATTAAAACTAATATTTTAAAACTTTAGTCCCCCTAAATAAAACTTTGATCTCTGTGTTAGGTGGTTTTTTCACTGTGAGTTGGCAAAGGACTGAAGAGATCCTTACACGTATTGAATGCTGCCTCAGTGGTGCATGCAGAAATGAGGCAGCATTATCTCATTTCAGTCTCACAAAAGCCCTAGGAGTTAGATATCGTCTTCATTTCACAGATGAGCTTAATATGTCATAGATAATAAGGGTAGGGATAATATAATAATAATAATAATAATAATAATAATAATAATAATAATAATAATATAGGACTTGGACTCCTTTGCCACTGGCCTATCTCAGCTCATCTCTTAGCTTATCCCCCTGATTCTCTGGGCTGTGGTAGTTTCCAAGGATTTCATAAGGCTGACCCTAAGTGGTTTTTCAGCTATAACAGATTATTAGTCAAAGTGAAACCTACAAACTGGGGTACATATCAGATAGTATTTTCTTAAACCACAAATAACTTGCTATGCATCCAATGCTGTAAAATAAAATTCACTTGGAATTGTTTGATCTACCCTTTTCATTTTTTCAGATGAGGCAGCTTAACATCTAGACTCATAATTACAGAACCCCTAAAACAGAACCACCAGAATTGGAATCAAGTTGCCCTGGTTTGATATTTTATACACTTTACCCAACTCTAAAAACAAACTAGTAATAAAGTGAATTGGGGGGAATGAGGGAAGGAGAAAGGGACTTATTGGGAGAGAGCTGTAATAGCTAAAGCCACGGAAAGACTAAGTTACTCAAGTGACAATTTAATCTGTGGATTAAGGAGAAACACAATTTTTGTTAATGAGAAAAAGTAGATCCAAAACAGTGAACATTTGCTACTCTCATTATTAAGAACTGTAATATGATACAGGTGCATTACCTCTTTTTTTAAGGAGAATAGTAAAAGAAAGAAAAACAAATAATAAAGTAATATAAAACTCCAGTGGCAAAGTAGAGATATGGTGATAGTAGAAAATAAAAGAGAAAAAAAATGGATTTTTTAAAATGATAAATAAAAAATTAAGCAAAAGTTATTTTAATTGTTTCTATACTGTGACATTTCCTTAAACACTTAGGGGGAAGATAACAGTTGGTACTATCACCTCTCATGGGTTAAGCAAAAGGACATAGCTGGAAATTATTCTGCACATGAATAGACCCTCCAGTTTTGTCAACAGAACCATGGCATATGGCCACACATGTTGTGCGTTGTAGAATCCCAGAGGGCACCGTCCGTATGGACCATGGTGGAAATGCCTTGCTCTAGAGTTGGTCACTGATGACCCACTCAACTGTACATTGCATCTTGTTTGGTGGAAGCTGTTAGACATTGATTATATCACAAAAGTGTATCCCATAACAGTAAATAAGTATTTACCTCTTATGTTACAAAAACATAAAGCAAGATGGCTGTGGGAAAAGGATATTCCTAAAGGACCAAACAAGACACTTACGTCCCGAAGCTAATTACCTGCTATATTGACACACACAGACTTCCAGATCCAGACAAATGGAGACAAAGATTTATTTTGAGAATATCTGTGTTACTTTAAACAAAGGGCACAAAATGCTTTCTTAAAAGGTCATCTTTTAAATATGTTATTGTCATACTGTGAAACTCCACTCACTGGTTACCAGCAAAGTTACTACACCTAAATAAATATAGAGGATGGGTAGTCCTGTGAAACACTTAAGAAAGAAATGAAGAAACTTGCAGTTTCTAACCTCAGCTCTGACCCTAACGTGGTGTGTGGTCCTGAGAAAGCCATTTAACCTCTAGATGTCTCAGGTTCCCTTTAGAGTCTCGGATTTCAGGGGGTGAAGTGAGGATAGAGTTTTGGAATTATCTCCCTTAAAACCCAGGAATGCTACAAAAATGAATGAATATTTGCTAAATGCAGAATAAAATTAAGTTTTCAATAGGAAAATATTTTGGCTAAGATCTTTGTGTGGGGTGGATAAAGAGTTTGAGTGATTTCACATTATGATGTCAAATTACTTTTATTTATTTATTTTTCTTTCCCAGAGGACAACTTAATAAGTTTGTCAGTTGAGGCAAAAGCACAATTTTTAGTAATAAGGAGAAAAATAGATTCAACACAGTTTTTAGCATTTTAACACTTGCTTCCCCCATATACATGATTAAGAACTGCAATATGATACAGGCGCATTACTGCCTCATGTGGTATATAGAAATGTGCTAACAAATGGGATATGCTTCTGTACGGTAACACATCAGTTTACGTAAGACTAGCAAAGCACGTTTCTAGTATCTAAAGAGCTCGAAATACATTTCAACAATTCCAGGCCCAATTGTTAAAAACAAGTTTTCATCTCCAATGCTTATATATAAAATATAGACATTCTAACATACACAAATACCCTGGAAACCTTAATCTTAGGAGTTGTGTGCTCTGAGTCCTTGGAAGAGATTCAAACTACAGCCAACCTTAAAAATAGTTACCATTTATTGAGCACCTAGTATATACTTACTCAATTAATATTTAAACTAACTTGTTAAAATACCTAACCAGTGGCAGAGGGAGAGGATAATGCAGAAAGTCTGAATGAGAGACTGTTTTAAAAGCCCAGACCAGAGACTATGAAATAGGGATTGTTGCTGTATATGTTTTTAGAAATGAGGAAACTGAGGCCCAGGTAGGTAAGTCACTAGACAAATGCAAATGAAGAGCTAGGACAAACCATATGGTAGAATTGTGAACTACGTAAGAGGTGGTAATTGTGGCTCTACCATAATAAGATTAAAGGCAGGTGTTCAATCTCAACACACAAATTAAAGTTACAGAGTCAGGGCATCAGGAAGTGTGTTATACAAACCCAATTTGGAACATGTTCTTTGAGCTAATCACTAGACAGTTCAAGTTAGGGCATGTTAATCACACTTGAGCATTTATTCCAATTCTGGTAGTGCTGGGCAAGGAGAAATGGAAATCCACAATCCCAGCCACAGTGACCAGAAATCCAGGCCTCGTGAGTATGTGCTTATACTACCTTCTGTCATTCATCTGACCCTAGGGCTTCAACTCAAACTGCATCTTTACTGAAGGCTTTCTATCTGCTAAGAATGGTGCTAAGTACCAGTGATACAAACGTGACTCATGTACAGCTCAGGCCTTCAAAAGTTCCTCACCTGGTGATGTAGCCAGGCATACATACACAGGCCCACAACACCAGGTGGATAGTTCATGTAGGTTATATAAACAGAATGGCATGGGAGCCCATGAGAGGGCTATTAATTGTGCCAGGAGATAGAAGACAGGTGAGTGTTGGTCAATGGGAGCAACAGCAAACAGAATGATCCAGTGTGAGTATACACATGAATGAACTCTACATGGTTGATTCTGGACGTGGTGAGTGCTCAGAAAGAACCATAAACCTAGAAACAAAGGGGAGAATCACCAGATGAAATTAGGTGAGGGCTAGAGTATGAATGTCATGTTAAGATGTTATAACTCTATAGAGAACCATCAATATTTTGATTTTTAAGGAAGTGTTAAGTGGTGTGATCAGATAGGAGTTTTAGAAAAATGAACTTTAGAATTGGACAAAGTGAGAACAGGGGCTTCGATTAAGATATAGCAGACAAGAAAAATTGGAGAAGACAAAAGCAGAGGAATCTATTGGAGATAGGAATTGGCAGGATTTTTGAATTATTATATGTGAGGCAAGATGGGCTGAGAACAAGGGAAGTCAAAGTTGGCTCAAGGTTTGTTACTTCTGCAGGTGGGTTGGTGCTTATGATAAAACACAAAAAGATTGCAAATGGAGAATTCCATTTGGAGTGGCAGAAACAATGTGTGCCATACCGAACACACTGATTTTGAGGAGCCTGTAAAATCCATGAGCAAAGATGAGATGTTTAGTAGGCAGTGGTAAACCTGGGTGAGGAGTTCAGGAAGGGGATTACTGGGCCTTTGATACAGAGTTCAAATGGGGCTATTTGGATACAGGTAAGAGAAAATGCATGGGAAGAGATGAATTCTCTTAATAAAAGACTATAAAATAAGAGCAAAGCAGATAGATCAAAAGAATAGAACGTGTCCATACTAAGCAGTGTGGGCCTCAGACTGTCAGCATCAGAGTCAGCACTTGTCAGAAATACAAATTCTCAGGCTCTCCTCAAGATTTACTGCATCAGAAACTTGTGGGTGGAGTACACAAATCTATGTTCCGAGTGCTTCTGATGCACTGTAAAATTTGATTTACTACATTGGAAGAAGAAGGGGAGCCTTCAAGGGAACAGTCAGAGAAGTAAGAGGAAGTCCAGGAGATGTGATATTACAGAAGTTTTCATGGGAGGAATTTCAGGTATGGACAGTGTGAGATACCGCAGAAATTTCAAGTACGGAGGGAACTAATTAAAGGTCACCAGAAACTTTGGGAGGGTAAGTACACTAAAAAAATCAAGAGTAGTTTATAGCTGGTGGAGATGTAGATCTAAAGTCAAGGTAACAGAACGGAAGTGCAGGCTACTTAAGAAGTTTGTAAAAGAAATAAGATGTTGATGTGTTAATTACACTTTAGGTGTATGTAAGGTCCAAAGAAAATATTGAGAATTTTTTTAAGTGAAAAATTTGAGTATGATTTTATGTTAAGGGCAAGTAAGTTACTAGTTGACGGAGCAGTATGATTTTGGGGTCGGATGACCAGTCCGAACAACTAGAAAAGTGGTACAGGCAGCCCTCCTTTTGAGAAAAGAGGTAAGACTTAATAAACATAAAGAGAAGTTTGTAATGGGAAAGGAGAGAACTGGATGGGGCGCATGCCAGTGAACCTCTGTTCCCAGGGAAGCAATAGGCAAGGCTATTTTTTTTTTTTTTTGACTGAGAGCTGGCAAGGCTAGGAGAACTTGAGAGTGGTCTGAAAGAGATCTGTGGGAATAGGAATGCTGGAGGAAGCCCAGTGACCTGTCAATCAGAAATGGCCTCAGTTTCCTCTTGCTCAGTTCTTAAGTTTTGGTACATTTTCCAAGTTGCAATATGTCAATGCGTTCTTAATGCCCCACCTTGTGGCCTGGCAGAGGGAAAGATCTTTCTTTTTCCTGAGAAACTTACCAAAAACTCTGGCTCAGTTTTGACATTAAATTTAGGTGAGCAGAACAAATAGCAAGGTGCTCTTTACTCAGTTCAATTCATCTCATAAAATCTAGTTAAAAGGAGATTAATGAGCGTTGCTTGTGGGCTTAAAGAGACCTAGCTGAAGGAGAGGATTAATTAATTTTGAGGATCCAAATACCCAGGAGTGATAACAACACGCAACTGTAAGAACATGCGTTTTATCCTGCAGCTCAGTGTTCTGGTGTTTGCATGAGTTTCAGATGAATTAGATAAATGCACTTTCCAGATCTTCCCACTGTTCTAAAGCATATAATGGCATTTCAATTTACAGTCTAGACTTGTTATCTCATACTGCTATTAAGCCATTAAACTCACAGAATTTCCCAGGCCGCAGATTTCCCCTTTGGCCGTTTTCACTCATCAGTTCTGTCCCACCAAAGTGCACATTACTCATAGATTTGGGACTTAAGAGGAGAGTGGAGTTAATATTGTTGGATGACTATGCAAATATGTAAAAGAATCCTATTCTTTTTATTCATTCCTTATAAGTCATCCAGACTACCATTTGCAGATGCTCCAAATAGCTGAGGTCTTTGGCCAGAGATTTTAAATTTTGGAAACTTGCTTTTTCAGCTTTTATTATAGATGCAGAACTCTGGAGGACCAAATAACTCAGAAGAGGAAATTGCTCAGAGGGATAAGCTACATAATACCCACTTGACTTCCAGGCATTAACAAATGTCCCTCAGCTTTAAAGTTCATGAATACAATCTAGGAAGCAGAAAATATCAGATGGCTAGATATGCCTATCAGTTCACCTCCTAAAGTCTTTTAAAAACTGTGAAGGTCTTCCTCACGAAGAAAAAGGTGGAAAGAGCTTGGAAAGGGGTCTAGACAAAGCAATGGAGTACACAAGATATGTGTTTTGACTTCGCATCTTGGAATTTAGGAATTTGCAAGAATGAATCATTGTTTCTTTTCTTTTCACTATTTGAATTTTGTTTTATTTTTTCAGTATATTTTATTAATTATGCTATTACAGTTTTCCCAATTTCTTTCTCCCATTTATTCCCCTTCTGCCCTGCACCCCCCAGCCCTACAGACTCCCCTGCCCTCTTAGTTCATGAAATGTTAAAGGGACTTATCTAAGAAATAGAAGAAGATCAAAAACTATGAACGGTAAAATGACAACAAACTCATAACTATCAACAACTGAACCTAAAAAACAAAAACTAAGCAAACAACTAGAACAGGAACAGAATCAGAGAAATGAAGATCACATGGAGGGTTTTCAGTGGGGAGGGGGAGAGGAAGATTCGGGGGGAGTACAGGGAATACGAAGCATAAATGGTAGGTACAAAATAGACGGGGAGAGGTTAAGAATAGTGTAGGAAATGCAGAGGCCACAGAACATACATGTACGACCCACGGCCATTATTGCTTTTCTGCAGGCGGTCTAGAATGACCAGTCAGTACCGTCTGCACAGGAGCCTCTGCCAAGACTGAAAGCAATTCATGGTTTTACATTGAAGTTACTGTTCGCACTTTTATCTAATGAATTCTTTTTTCCTTAATTCTAAGTCATTTTATATTTTAATTATTAAATTAAATTGAATTTTTAAATTTTGTTTAGAAAACACTTTTTTTTCTGTAGAACCAGGAGATGGTGAGAATCTCATTTAGTACTATCTTCAAATTGTGAAATCACCCAAGTTTTATAACTATACCAATAACATAAAAGTACCATGTCAATATTTATTCTGTGTATGCTCCTTCTAAATCCAATATCTGTAATTGCATACAGAACCTTTCCCTCTAAAATATGTTTATAACAATTGTTTTTGGAATGGAAAGAGAATGACAAAGTTGAACTCAAGTAATAACTTGTCTGAAGTGGGTGATGCCACCCAGTTCATCCTTTTATAAAAAATATACGATGCATAGTATATTTTTACATCAAATTTAAACAATACAAAAATGTAAAGTTAATAATGAAAGTTTTCCTTCTCATTTCCTCAAATCTATTTTCTGTCCAGAGGTAATCACTGCCTCCGCCAATGTGTTTCTTTCTAGAACTTTCTTTATGCATTAGTTTTATTTGGTTTGGTAGTAGTCCAGAGTTATAGGCTGCTCTCTCTCTCTGCCTAGAATATGCAGAAAGGATAAAAGAATGAACTAACTAGATAGGCCGATGCAAAATTTGAAGACCGGGTAGAGTTTCTGAAGCCCAAATAAATAATCTGATGCCTTGACATTTTTATTACACAGCCTTATCAGTGTCGGTTAAATGCTGCAAATATTTTGTACATTTGTTATCACTTATTTCTATCTAGGTGTCATATAAATGAACAAACATGTGCAATGACTCTTGGAATTTACATTCTTTATGAAGACTTCATGAATGTTGTCTTCAAAATTTTAGTTAAACGATTATTGAATTAATGAGAATTCTCTAAGGACTTTTACTGCTTAGGGAATTGGCCATTCTTCCCTGTGACAAGAGAATTAAAATTTGTGAAACACTGCCCTCTAATGGATAAATAAGTATTTAACATATTACATAAAAGGGAAAAGGGTTCACGAAAGATACAAATACTACATTGCTGTCCTAAAGCTAGTATCTAACACAATGTAATTACACATCTGTATTAGTAGATGCTTACAAAAGGCAGAGTGGGTTTTTTGGAGCCAATACTATAACCTTAATTTTTTTTTTTATCCACGATCCTGCATGGTCACTTTGTACACAGCAAAAATGGCTTCTGAGTGAATCTTACATGTAACTTCATGGGAATCGTATCATAAAACTACTAAACATACCAGACAGCCTATACAATACAGACAGGCCTGCAGAGACCATGTCTTTCCAAACACTGCCAACTACTTCTCAGACCTGAGAGTAAAAATGCAAATAATCCAGTAACTGTCTGAAATAAAACAAATATTTGTACAAAAGAAATAATTCAATATAACAGATTCTTTGTACTTCATGTATTGTACATCTCATGGTCCTCTTAACTCTTCTTCATGCTTCTACAGTTCAATTTTGTCCTTGTCCCCTTCCATCATGCTGAGGAATGTTATAATTGTTTGTTGTTGAGCCTACATGCAGAGCATCTCACACACATACTACTAGCAGAGAGAAGAGAAGACGTATAAAAAAGAGAGAAAAAGGGGAGTGCGGAGTGAGATAAACGTTTGGACTTCAGCGGTTCACACTCTATTATGTAATGCCCAAAGCCCCAGGTGACCCCTAGTTAAACAAAGGCTCTCTACTCCCACCCCTCACCCCTAATTTACAAATGAAACCGCCTGTTCCTAGGCAAATTAAGTGAGAAAAGTTCAATTCACTTGTGTGAGGTTCTGCTTAAGAAGTCACTTAATCTGTCCTCTTGGCTTCTTTGTCTTTACAAGTGGGACAGTGATATTTGCCCTCTATGTTCTCCTCAATTGGCGGTTCATCAAAAGTTCTTGCTTTTGAAGAGCAAACTGGGATCCGGAGCTCCTTGAGGGCAGACACTGAGCAACCCATTATTCTACCCATATTCTAGAGCAATGCTGAGTATTTTATAGACTGCTTAAATTTTAATGAGTGAACTAAAATCTGCCTTAGTATATATTGGCTTGCAAGGGCTGCCATAACAAAGTACAAAAACAAAACAAAACAATACAAAACAATCCCCTGGGAGGCTTAAACGACAGAAGTGTATTGCCTCACAGTTCTGGGGGCTAGAAGTCCAAAACCAAGATGTAAGAGAGGGATCTGTTCCAGATCTCTCTTCTCGACTAGTAGATTCTAGCCAGCTTCTTCCTGTGTCTCTCCACATACCTCTCCTCTGTACATGCCGACTTCTATGACAAAAGTTCCCCTTCTTATTAAGACACCTTAACCATATTGGATTAGAAGCCTACCTTACTGCTGTAGGACCTTATTTTAACCAATTATACTGGCAATGGCCCTATTTCCTAATAAGGTCACGTTTTGAGGTATGGGGAACTTGGATAGCAACATAAGAGTTTTAGGAGACACAATTCAATGCATAACAGTACCCCTTTAAGGACATACTAATTATCAGCAAAAAACCTAGGTTCTGAGTAGGATCTGATCTGAAACATAATGCTGTATGTTTTTGGTAAGGTCAACTAACCCCAGAAAGAAAGTAACTTAGTCCTATAAAGAATGTTTGTGTGTGCGCTCCCTCTCCATCTTGTCATCTTGTCATCTCCCTTTCTTTCTCTCTCAGCCTTGACACTGTTCCTTTCTCTCCACTCAGTTTGTTTTTAATAGACTACCCCCAGCAAATGCAAGGAATGCAGGCTAGAACATACTCTGGTTTTCCTAGTAGTTGTAGGGATGGAGTCTGACTTAATAAAACTTTTTTTCCTGGTCTGCTGTGGACCACATTCAGAGCAAACGGTAGCTTGGTAGAGGTACATCTACCTACTTAAGAAAATTATATCAAATTAATAAGAAGGATCATGTGTGAAAGCACTCACCTCCCCACCCCCATGAAACCCTGAGTTGATAGTCTCTAGGAGCTGAAGCAAAAGAAAAGAATGTAAAGTTTCTTTTGCTTTGGATCCCATCTGCCTCTTTGTTCAGGATGTAGACTTTGACCCTGAGCCATCTATTATGTGTTTTTGTTCCTGACCTTGGTTATACATTTCAGATGTGAAATTGTTCACAGATGGCTCAGGGATGGTCTTTTGTAACTTACCTTGGAAAAAATTATTTTGTGTCTGTGCATGAATGTCTAATAAGAGAAACAATATCTGTGTACTAAGAAAGAGAGATGGATTAGTGCCCTGTAAATCTATTGAGGATATTTTGATAGTAAGCCTGATCCAAAATATTTGATCAATGAGACCATAATATTTTGATTTTTTACAGCCTGTTCCATGTAACATCCA
>VMDR010016779.1:0-20793 GCA_007922815.1 Macrotus californicus
ATCTAAATGAAACTAGATCTATTGGTATTTTCTCCCCACGTTCCATTTTAACTGATACAGATATATGCCATAGAGGGAACATCTCTCTCTTCAAAGGACTTAACTGAAACTATGATAAATATACCATTTCTGAGTTATAGGAACTTCCTAAAAGATCTCCTATTTGATATGCTGCAAAAACTAGAAAATATGTAGTCTTCATATCAGAGAAAAAGGTAAGCTTGGAAAAATCATATGGTCAGATTTATTAGTGGTCTAGAAGATACAGAGAAAGCAAACAAACTTGAAATTTTGCTTATAATTTGAAGCTTAGGATCTATTTCAAACTTCCAATGCCTAGTGATATTTGGGAAGGAAGTGTAACAATTTAGAATATCAGGGAAGTTGTATTAAGATGCTAAGATTGCCATAACAATGGACCACAGACTGGATATTAAAAGAAATTTATTTTCTCACAATTCTGGAAGCTGGAAGTTTGAGATCAAGGTGTCACAGAGTTGGTTTCTTCTGAGACTTCTCTCCTTCAATCATA
Source organism: Macrotus californicus (assembly GCA_007922815.1). Taxonomy (NCBI): domain Eukaryota; kingdom Metazoa; phylum Chordata; class Mammalia; order Chiroptera; family Phyllostomidae; genus Macrotus; species Macrotus californicus. The sequence goes on from VMDR010016779.1 coordinate 533, forward strand.
GATGGGCATCTTCAACCTGAATCTTCACGTGGTCCTCCATCTGTGCAGATCTGTGTCAGAATTTCCTCTTTTTATAAGGATGCCAGTCATGTCAGATTAGGGTCCACCAAGGGACCTCACTTTACCTTAATTATCTCTTTAAAGACCCTAGCTCCAAACACAGTCACGTTCAGAGGTACTAGGGATTAGAATTTCAACATATGGATTTTGGGCAGAAACAACTCAGCCATAGGGTCATGAAAAATATACTCCCATTCCAAGAATGCCTGTACCCTTTGATGACTTCCATTATGAATGATGCAGAGCAAAGTGACCTGTTATAGAATGAGAGATCAGGATCTGAGGTATAGATACCAAAGATGTTGCCATGGTTACATTAACAAAGGCAGTTATTAAAAGGAGCCTGGAGACCCAAAATGGCGGCAGAATAGGTAAAAGCTAAACTCACCTTCTCCAAGGACCAAACTGTAATTACAACTAAAATATAGAACAAACAACCTGAATAACCAACAAAAGACTAGCTGAACAAAAGTTTTATAACCAAGGATTTACACAGGAAACCACGTTAAGATGGGTAGAAAGAGCTGGCCCTGCTCCCGTGAGCAGCAGCTGAGATTCCCAAGGTATATCTCAGCCGCAGCGGTTTCCCCTCAGGAGCATGGGGTCTCAATTCCATGCCAGGCTACTAAGTCCAGAGCACCAGAGCAGGGAACAGGTGCCCACATAACATCTGGCTATGAAAATCAGCAGGGATTCTGTCTGCCAAGGAGAGATGGGAGTCTGCTAGAGACACAGGGACCAATATACAAAATCACATTCACAGCCACTCACCCTGGACTCTGACAGAGGACTAAAGTTATGTGAGGAGAGATTGGGGTTTGTGTCTCTGGGGAGAGAGTTGAAGGGATAGTCACCAGGATCCCTCTGCTAAGTCCCCCTTCCACACTGCAGATACCATCTTTCTTGGGTGGAACACTCCCCTCCTTACAGATCCAGCCTGGGAGAATGCAATAGCCACACCCTACAAAGCTCACAAGCTGAGGATTTAGCTGCCTGAGCATGGGTGTAGAGGTACAGGCAGACTCAGGAGGTATCAGTGACTGAGCTATGAAACTCTGGGATGTGGGCCAACCCTCCCTCCTTCCACCAGGCCTGACTGGTGCTTCTCCTCAAGGAAGATCCACTAGCTCCACCCTCTGTCTTGACAGCCCTGCCCTGCTTAGCTCAAGTTCCTGGAAAAAGCTGGATGGATTAAGTTGTATGGTTCTAGGATGGGGCCATATTTCCCTCACATGCCCAGTTTCTCCCTTCAACAGCCAAGTATTAGTCTGTTTGGGCCCGATAAATGCTGCTGGCCTCACCCTGACTATTTCCTGAGACACTGCCCCACCACAAAGATCTGTGGACACCTACCTGGCCGGTGGCAAATAGACTTGGTATACACTGGGGCTCTGCTGAGTGGCCTCAGAACCAGCACTGGCAGTGAGGTTGAAGCTGTACCAATCTGGTAAACACCACTCACTCCTCCCTGGTAACTGACTAAGAACCTTCCTCATGCAACTTGTGCACTCCCAGAGGCTCTTTCAGCAACTGAGCCTGATAGGCAGCTGGCAGGCTGAGGAAGATCTTGGGGTACTTTGGGCCTTTTGCTGACCTGCTTACAGACTTGGTGCTAGTGGAAACAGCTTTGGTTCACAGCTTGGTCTTCGAACCCACCCCCAGGCCCAGCACAGGCAGACATAAACTAGATCATTTTGGAGCTCTGAACAGGTTTCCCAGGGATAGTCACAGGCAGTATTTGACACTGACCTTCACCAGAGGTCCTCCCAAGAGGCCCCAGAATGAACAAACCCAGTGGCCATCTTTAGACAATGTAAGAACAGGATGCAAATAGCTTTACAAATAGTATATCCGAAAGGAAATCTCAGCAGGCACCAGCACCTGCTGAAGCGAGTTCCACTCAATGTGGTCAGCACCTACACAGCAGCTTGAGCACTGTGGTTGAGTTGATCCTCACAGTCAGCAAGCCTGAGGGTTGAACCCACGCATGAACAGGCCAGTAGCAACCAAGACTAAATTACAACAGCAGGGCTCACATAAAACACACAAGGAACATTCCTGGAGCACCTGGTTCAGGTGATCAAGGAGACTTAGCCACAGGGTCCCACATGACACCTATGACATAAGGCCACCCAACCATGACAGAGAGACATAACAGATCTCACCTAATACATAAAAACAAAGACAAAGAGGCAGCAAAAATGGGGAGACAAAGAAAAATGCTCCAAATTAATGAACAGGAAAAATCTCCAGAAAAAGAGTTAAATGAAATGAAGGTAAAGAATTTACCAAATAAACAGATTTAAAAAATGGATACAAGGATGCTCAAGGAACTTAGTGAAAACTACAAGGAACTTAGTGGCAACAACCACAGCATAAAAAATACATAAAAACAAAAAAAAAAAACAGTCAGGAATTAAGAATACAATATCTGCAATGAAGAATACACTAGAAGAAATAAACAGTTGGTTGGATGAAACAGAAGTTCAAATCAGCAATTTGGAAAAGAAAAGGTGGCAGAACACAACCCAATCAGAGCAGCAAAAAGCAAAGAGAATTCAAAAGAATGAGAATAGTTTAAGGGACCTTCGGGAAAACATCAAGTGTAATAGCATTCACATCATGTGTGTATCAGAAGGAGAAGAAAGAGAGCAAGGGATTGAGAACCAATTTGAGGAAATAATCACTAAAAACTTTCCTAACCTTGTGAAAGAAAAAGATACACAAGTCCAGGAAGCACAAATAGTCCCAAACAAGATGAACACAAAAGGGCCCACACCAAAGCACATCATAATTAAAATGTCAAAAGTTAAAGACAAAGAATCTTAAAAACAGTAAGAGAAACACAGTTAGTTACCTGCAAGGGAGCTCCCATAAGACTGTTAGCTGACTTCTCAACAGAAATGTTTCAGGCAAGAAAAGATTGGCATAAAACATTCAAAGTGATGAAAAGCAAAATCCTACAAGCAAGACTGCTAAAAGCAGCAAGACTATTATTTAAAATTGAAGAGAGATAAAGAGCTTCCCAGACAAAGTAAAAGCTAAAGGAGTTCATTATCACCAAACCAGTATTACAAAAATGTTAAAGGATCTTCTTTAAGAAGAGGAAGAAAAAAAAAAAACACAGAAAAATATAGTTAAAAAGAATAAAATGGAACCCTGGCCAGGTTGTTCAGTTTATTGAAATGCCATCCCATATACCAAAATTTGTGAGTTCGATCCCCAGGCAGGGCACATATCTAGCTTGAAGGTTCCATCTGTGCTTGAGGCATGTATATAAGTCAATTAATCAATGTTTCTCTTTCACATCTTTCTCTCTCTCTCTAATTTTCTTGTCTATAATCAATAAAAACATATTCTTCCCTGAGCAGTGTGGCTCAGTTTGTTGAGCGTTGTCCTAAAAACTATAAGATCGCTGGTTTGATTTCCACTCGGGGCACATACTGGTTGTGGGGTCCCTTGTCAGGGTGTGTACAAGAAGCAACCAAATGAAGTTTCTCTCTCACATCAAAGTTTCCATTCCTCTCTTTCTCCTTCCATTCCCCTCTCTATATGTAAATAAATAAATAAAATCTTTTACAAAATAAAAATAAAAACATATCATCATGTCAGATTAAAAGAATAAAAGAATAAAATTGCAATAAGTACATTCCTATCAATAATAACTCTAAATGCAAATGCCTTAAGTGCTCAAATCATAAGACATAAGGCAGCTTGAGTCAGTGTAAAAAACTACTGGACTCCCTGACAATCCCTCTTAAAAGGCTCACATTAAACTTCCTCAAATGCACTTCCTGTGAGCTCTAGCACCACTAGGATAGCAGCTTGAAAGGCACCAGTGGCATATGGGGAGAAACTGAAGTGTCTGGCATGAAGGCGAGAGCTGGGAGTCTGCTTTCTCCCAGACAGAAAGGCAGGCAGAGGCCATCATTCTTCTGCTGAACCTTCTCCCCACAGAGCCACAGAACAGGTAGGTGGGGCCATACCTGAGACTCAATCAACTTGGCTTACACTGTTTGCCCTGACCTGGCATTTGCCTGAGGCTCTACCCCAACCCAACATACAGGCCTGACCCCAGCCTTCCTACTTCTGGCTAAGTGGCCCAGGCCCAGCACTAGCAGCCAGATTTGGATCACAGTTTGTCTCCACCTGGGAACATTCAAGCCCAGCACAAGTAGCAGCTACCTGCAGATTGCTTGGTAGCTCACACTGGGTGGCCCTGTGAGGAACACAGGTGCTGGCTGACCCTGACCTGCACCCCCCTGGGAAACCCCAGAGCCCACACATCCAGTGGACAGCTACAGACCACATTGGAACACCAAAACCCTGCCCCTGCACAGTTGATCCTCCACAGAGGGAGGAAGTTGGTGGTCAGTGGACACACCCAGTCCTTTCAGCTGACTGGCCTAGTAAATCCCTCCCATAGAACTTCCAGTAGCAACCAAGGCTCAACTACAAGAGGAGGGTGTACTCAGCCCACATGGAGGTCACACCTCAAGAACACAGCTTGGGTGACAGGGGAGGCTGTGCCACTGGGCCCACCAGACCACACTACCAAGACAGGAGTCACAGTGGCTCTACCTAATACACAGAAACAAACACAGGGAGGCTGCCAAAATGAGGAAACAAAGAAACATAGCCCAAAGGAAAAAACAGATCAGAACTCCAGAAAAAAACTAAACAAAATGGAGATGAGCAACGCAGAATTCAAAGCACTGGTTATAAGGATTCTCAAGGAATTCAGTCAGTACTTCAACAGCATAAAAAAGAGCCAGGCAGAAATGAAGGGTATACTAATGGAAATGAACAATTTACAGGGAATCAACAGTAGAGTGGATGAAGCTGATCATCAAATCAATGATATGGAACATAAGGGAACAAAACACAACCAATCAAAACAACAACAAGAAGAAAAGAATCCAAAAAAACAAAGATAGTGTAAGGAGACTCTGGGACAACTACAAGCACACCAACATTCACCTCATAGGGGTGCCAGAGGAAAAGAAAATGAGCAAAAAATTAGAAATTTATCTGAAAAATAATGAAAGAAAACTTCTCTGATTTGGTGAAGGAAATACACATGCAAATCCAGAAAGCACAGACAGTCCCAAACAAGATGGATGCAAAGAGGATCACACCAACACACATCATAATTAAAATGCCAAAGGTTAAAGATAAAGAGAGAACCTTAAAAGCAAAAGAGAAAAGTAGTTAGTTATCTACAGGGGAGTTCCCATGAGGCTGTCAGCTGATTTCTCAGAAAAAGAAACTTTGCAGGCTATAAGACACTGGCAAGAAATATTCAAAGTCATGAAAAGGAGGGACCTACAGCCAAGATTGCTCTACTCAGCAAAGCTGTCATTTAGAATCAAAAGGCAGATAAAGAGCTTCCCAGACAAGAAAAAAACTAAAGGAGTACATCATCACCAAACCATTATTATATGAAATGTTAAAGAGATTTATTTTTTTAAAAGGTCAAAACTAGGAACAATAAAATGGTATTAACACATAGCTATTAACAATTGAATCTAAACCAAGCAAACAAGAACAGAGACACAATCATGGATATGGAGAGCATTTTGATGGTTGCCAGATGGAAGGGGATCTACAGGAACGGGTGAAGAGTCGAGTGGATTAAGAAGTAGAAATTGGTAGTCACAGAATAGCCATGGGGATGCAAAGTACAATATAGGAAATGGAGAAGCCAAAGAAATTACATGCATGAACCATGAACATGAACAAAGGTAGGGGATTGCCTTAGGGGATTGGGGGTGCCAGGTAGGGGTCAATGGGGGAAAAATTAGGACAACTATAACAGCACAATCAATAAAATATTTTTTTAAAAAGAACTTACACAGCTTAACACCAAAACAAACAAACAAAAAATCCAATTTAAAAATGGGCAAAGGATTTGGACAGACACACAGGACATACAGATAGCCAATAGGTGTATAAAAGATACTCAACGTCACTAATCATCAGAGAAATGCAGATTAAAAACCACAAGGAGATATCACCCTACAACTGTCAGAATGGCTGTCATCAGTAAATCAATAAAGTGTTGCCCAAAATGTGAAGAAAAGGGAACCCTAGTACACTGTTGGTGGAAATGCAGCCTGGTGCAGCCACTGTGGAAAACAGTATGGAGATTCCTCAAAAAATTTAAAAAATGGGACTGCCTTATGGCACAATTCCACTTCTTGGAATATATTCAAAGAAACGTGAAACACTGATTTGAAAGAATATGTGCACCCCTGTGTTCATTCAGCATTATTTATAATAACAAGATTTGGAAGAGGCCCAAGTGGCCATCAGCAGATGAGTGAATAAAATAGCTTTGGTACATTTACACAATGAATATTACTCATCAGTAAAAAAAAGGGGGGGTGGGGAATCTTATGACAGTGTGACAGTATAGATGAACCTGGAGAACATTACACTAAGTGAAATAAGCCAGTCAGAGAAAGAAAAATACCACATGATTTCACTCATATGTGGAATCTAATGAACAAAATAAACAAACAAAATAAAAACAGATGCATAAACACAGAAAACAGACGGAAGCTGTCAGAGGGGAGGGGAGCTGGGGACCTGGGTGAAAAAGGTGAAGGGATTTCGAAGGAAAAAAAACTCATAGGCAGAAACAGCAGTTGGTGAATATGAGAGGGAAGAGGGAAGAGGGAGGCAGAAGAGGGCACACAGGAGACAAATGGTGATGGAAAAAGACTTGACTTTGGATGTGGAAAACATCATACAATATATCAGTGATGTCTTATAGAATTGTACACTTGAAACATGTATAATTTTATTAACCAATGACATTCTAATAAATTCAATTAAAAATTGAGTAAATTTTAAAAGCAGCCTGAGTAAATAATTGAATCATGAAAGTCAATAGAAATTGTAAGTTTTGATATAAATATTATAGAGTTTTTTATTTTATTTATTTATTTTTAGAGAGAGGGGAAGGGAGGGAGAAAGAGAGGGAGAGAAATATCAATGTGTGGTTGCCTCTCACACACCCCACAACTGGAGACCTGGCCTGCAACCCAGGCATGTGCCCCAACTGGGAATCGAACCCACAACCCTTCAGTTCACAGGCCAGCATTCAATCCACTGAGCCACACCAGCCAGGGTAAATGTTAGAGTTTTAAGAAAAGAAAGCACATATGATCTTCTATTCAACACTTGATTCTTATGTTCAAATATACATTACAGATACTTTCATTTATTTATTTTACTGTATTTTTGTTATTGAGAGCCTAGTTTGTGCTGTGCTATAACCAACATCCAAATAACAGCCAGTGTGTTGTTTTCTGATGCACCACACCTACTCAAAAGTGAGCCCTTTGGCAAGTCAGTATTAAACCAGCTTGCCTCTTGTTTTTGTTTAGTTACCTGTTCTAGTGTCTGTCGAGATTAGGCAACGTAAATCTTAGCTTGTTTTCAAATGCAGCTGTGTAGGAGACAATTCCCTGTACATATGTATGCCATCACGCTTTGTAGTCCAAAGTTCCATGGCTATAGCAAAGATTTCCCAGGTGTTTCTGGGTTTAGAATAGTAATTATTAATGGGTGCTCTTTTCTCGGTGGCACTATTTGGGTTAACAGCAGATCTGGAGTTCTCACTGGTACTCTGAAATTCACACTCTGACTGTGCCACTTAATGGTTCTGAGGTTTCATGTCTAACTGTTCCCTTAGTTCTAAATTTGAATAGCATTTCTAAGGAAAAGAACCATCCACCTGGAGAAGTTTATCCTTATCTTAAAAAGAAGTTGTAAACAGGCAGCCATGACTAATTCTTCCAGGTTACCGACTGGCTGCCGGCAATTCTGTGTCATAGGGTTTCGGACAGTTAAATCCAATTTTCAAAATGTCATCTTCAAACACCAAAGCTTGGTGGGGGGATTGCAAAGCCCACAACAGGAGAAATCACTGTAGTACGGGTTGTCTCTGTTCATTCTTAATGGACCCCTACTACTCAAACAGACCATGTGACTCGGAAAGTCCTTGTCTGCACTAAATTGCAGAGTGGTTTGAATACAGATACAGAGGCCATGGAAAGCAAAGATGGACATGTTTTTTTCAAACTGAAAACACGTAATTGGTGCCTAGTACAGAGATAAAAACTTGGCTGATGAAGTAAACCCAATTGACTTATAAAACTCTAGAAAACAAACAACTTTTCATTGCGCATCTCATTTCTCATCTGCGAGCTTTGGCAGTGAGCATTCTTTCTTTGGGGAGCTGGTCCGATGAAGAAAGCTTTTACTGCCTCATTTCATGAAAACCATTGTTTGTGTCTCTGAGTTCAATGAAAAGTCAAAATTATCAAGAGAGCAGGGAGAGTTAACATGAGAAAAGGTCTCCCGAGGCCTCTAGAGATTATGAACCAGTTAGATGAGAGCATTGCCTGTTCTCCATTAATTTTTTTTTCTTATAAGTGCAGCAAGCCTGACCTTGCCTGCAAATGTCTGTGCCATGGAGAGAGAATAGATAAATTTAGAGTGAATGATTTCCCAGTTAAATAGGAACCAACAGTGAGTTTATAATAAAACAATTTGCACATAGTTTGGAATATGACAATGGTAACCGTTCTTATGTTGAAAACAAATCTTTCCTGATGTGTGCTTACGGCAGAGGAGGTCATGTCCTAATATAGTCCTTCCCAAACCTCTGTACACTACCAGGAAGGCCACTCAGAATTTGTAGCACTTGTGCAACTTACCCCAAAGCACAACACAGTGGGAGGCACGATGACAGTTTTCAAATCCTTATTTTCAGCTGGAAATACATTGTTCAATACGACGTTTGAAAGCAGAGAAAGAAGGGACTCACCTTCCATCTTCAGCTGGTGGTTGATGTCCTTGTTGTCTAGAATTCTGGAGGTGTTTGAACCCTGGCTGGCCCTGACTCTGACTCTCAACCTCGCTGAACCATGAAAGCCCCTGAGGAGCTTCACTAAACTAATGTCTGGCCTCCACCCCGGAGATTCTGATTTAAGCAACTTGGAGTGTTGACAAGGCATTCGAATTTTTAAAAGCTCTCCTGGTGATTCTAAAGAGCAGACAAAATTCAGAAAGACTGTTAAATAAATAAGTAAATAAATAAACAAACAAACAAATGCTTTCAGATAACATTTTGTCACTTCTAGCTGCAAAAGTTAAATCTATCTTAATAGTTCATATTGTATTTTTATTATTTGACAGTCACAAAAATCATCATAGAAAATGTGAAATAATAAAATATTTGAACTAGCCCTGGCTGATGTGGCTCAGTGGATTGAATGTGGGCCTGTGAACCAAAGAGTCTCAGGTTCAATTCCCAGTCAAGGCACATACCTGGGTTGCAGGCCAGGTCTCCAGTAGGGGGTGTGCAAGAGTCAACCACACATTGATGTTTCTCTCCCTCTCTTTCTCCCTCCCTCCCCCCTCTCTAAAAATAAATAAAATCTTAAAAAAAAAATATTTGAACTAGAAGGGACCCAAGAGATCACTTAATCCAAGTATTCTCCAACCATAGTTGGTGTGACAACTCCTTGTAACTACATGTATGTACATTTTTCGGAAGAGAATATCTATAGATTTCATCAGCTTCTAAAAACAGTCTCTGCCCTTCCCCACCTCAAATTAAGAACCATTTGTGGGGTCTCAATCCCTCAATTAGCAAACAATAAAACTTAAGGCCAGCATAAAAACAGAAAGAAAATACTCTTCACCATCCCCTTCGCAGCCTCTCAGACCCAACCCCAGGATGGCCTATATGTTTTTGCACAAAACTGGTTAAAATCCCAAAAAAAACGAACTGAACCTCCCAAAAAACTGATGTTTTGACTAAATCAAGATTTCAACCAGGCAGCTGAAGTATCCAGAACCACAGAAGTGGTGATATTTTTGAAGGCTTCCCTAGACTTCCAAGAGAAAACTTCCACAGAATGGGACCCCCACTAAGAACTTTCTGCCCAAGACTTTATCTGATTAAATATAAAGTCAGGAAGTGAGAAATGTTAGCCAAGCCCAAGCAGAGATTATCTAGTGCTCTCAGTGTAGCACTATAAACTCAATTTTATTTCTCCCAAATTTGTATCATGTTTAATTTGTATTGTTCCATAACCTTAGTATCAAGTGGGGTTCCCATGTATATTCATTGACGATGACCTCACTGTGAGGCCACAATCATTCATGCAAAAAAGATCCTCTAAGGGAGGTCACTGATAGGTCTGTATATCACTTACATAGCACATTACAACTTTGGGTGACAGAAACCAGAGGGCCAGAACAAAGAACCAGCTCTCGGCAAAGTCGCCGTAGCCGAAGGTAGAACTTTATATGACATTTTTGTCTTTAGCTGTTGATGAGACTATTGGGAACTTTTTATTACCTAATTTCTTCAGTTTTCTGATTCTGGTATATGCAAGCAGAATATTTTAAGAGTTCTCTCTGGTAAGGTACACATACATTAAATACATAATATCAGAAGCTATTCTTCACTCAGTATTCATGCTCAAAGAAATCCATTGGGCCAGATACAAGTTTGGGAGGTTAGAGTTAAATGTGTGTCCCACTGACTCCCATGGAAGTTATGATATAGTTATAACTACAATGCAGTAAAATGAGCAGGGGTTCAGGGATCAAACTTCAGTTTAATTCTTGGCCCTGCTACGTATTAGCTGTGCGACCCTAGGCAAAGTGTTTACTTAAGCTCTAGAAACCTCAGTTTCCCTTCTGGAGAACAGGACTAACTGCACTTCCATCAGAGAGTTGATATGTTGATATAAAATACCTAATATATACCTGATATGTTATAAGTACTCAAATATGATTCACTTTCTTTCCCTACCTTCTAATATTTGTGTTCTTGCTCGGGCTGGTATAGCCCAGTAGGTTGGGCATCATCCTGCGAACTGGAAGATCACAATTTCAATTCCTCATCAGTGCACATGCCTGGGTTGCCAGGCAGGTCCTCGGCTTGGGGGCATGCATCAAATGTTTCTCTCCCTCTCTTTCTCCCTCCATTCCTCTTTCTCTAAAAATAAATAAATAAAACCTTTTAAAAAATAAAATAAAGTCTATGTGCTTTCCACTAGACCTAGTAATGTTTCAGGATGTTTCCTATTCTTCTTCCTCACTTCAGCACCACTAAAGATGAGAAATTTTTAAATTTCTAAAGTATGGCAGGCTCACTTAAATGGTCTTTGATTTCTTGATCTTTTAGATGAACTTCACATTTATCCACTGAAGACTTTAAAATCCAGAGAAGAAAACATTGCTTTAACGAATAAAAAATCTTGAATACTTTTGTTCCCATGTGCTTTGAATTCTTACTCCAAGTACAATAACAGGTCAAAAATTAATATCACAAATCAAAAAGAGGAAAGAGCCCTGGCTGATGTGGCCCAGTGGATTGAATGCCTTGCTGCAAACCAAAGGGTTGCAGGTTCAATTCCTAGATCAGGGCACATGCCTGGGTTTTGAGCCAGGTCCCCTGTAGGGGGCGCACAAAAGGCAACCACACATTGATGTTTCCCTCTCTCTCTCTCTCTCCCTCCCTTCCCCTCTGTCTAAAAATAAATAAAATCTTTTAAAAAATTAAAAAATAATAATAATAGAGAGGAAAGGAAGAAAGAGAAAAAAAAGCCAAATTTAAGGGAAAATATTAGGAAATATTTAGGAGAAAGGTATTTTGGCAGCTACTTAATATTCTGGGCTGAGGTTTACTTACAAAATAATACACAGTGTATTCATTCATTCATTAAATGTTCCCTAACAAATTAATATGAAGTCAGAACTGTTAAGGTCAAGTATGGGGTGGAGAGTCTGATAGCTCATTTCATCCTTTGGGAATGTTTTTTTTATCACAGAGAGAACATAAAATTATTCAGTAAAATTATTCTCTTTTAATGAATGATACAAACATTAAAAGCTATAATTATTCATGTAAAGAGGAGAGAGAGAGTTGGAAGAAGCAGGCCTTGAACTAAGACCTAGATGACTGAAAATGTCGACCTAGAGGACATAAACTTCAGAGCAACTGAAGAAAGCAAGAATTGAAGGGAGGCCTGAAGGACAAGAGGATGTCCATCGGGAAGTAAAGTTGGAAAAGGTTTCCTGCAGGTGGGACAACGTCCTAGACTTGAGACTTATTCAAGGGCATGACAGAAACTACTCCCTACCAGACGGTGCTTCAGTGTCTGAAGGGATAGAACAGTAAAAGGACATCGATGTCATGGCCACACCAGGTAGCCCTTGGGCATTCTCTAAGCCCAGTGACCACATCAGTGACACAAAGAAGAAATGATTAATAACAGAAAAAATTCTTCAGGGGTTCCCTAAGAACCTAAAGAATCTCTAAATGAAGAAAAATCTGAATATGGCCCATTTTAGGTTTCTCTTTGCTTGTTTACATGCAGCCATTTCACAGTAATTTGTAAAATGCTTCAGAATTGCAAATAAACCTCAGACTACACATATAAACAAGAGACAAGCCTAATTCCAGGCCTGATGTGTAATTACTGCTCAGCAGTCAACTGTTAAAGTCACCTGGACATATTTGTGTCATTTTTTAATTTATCCACCATTTTTAAAGGAGCAGACTCAAGTTGTTTGCCGAAACACACAATAACTGTTTTTTGCATTCCACCTGACAAAAAGAGACATTGGTTATTGACTACGTTATCATAATTCTTAAAGAACCGCAGCACCTCCCCAGGGACTTTCACCCCTGAATTTCCTACTGTAGCAACTCTCTAGGCTGGAGACAGGAGTCAGGCAGATCTCAGAACGCAGTCTGTACCTAGAACACTGTCAAAGGCTCATTTAAACTTACATGACTTAACACGAGTGGCTTCAGGGCTTGCAAAGGAAAAGGGACTAAATGCTGTCATTTTCCTCTTGGCATCAAGCTTAGGGTTAGCTGCCAAGGGAAACTGGCCCTACTCAGTTTCTCTTGGAACTGCATGTAAACAGCTTGAGGCCAAGGGACATCAGCTAACGCTGGCTAGTAAGATCAAGGGTTATGTCCTTGCTCTGGGAATGCTAGCCCACCCTGGCTATGATAGAACATAGACAGGAAAACATCCAAAAGTGTTCTATGAATGCCTTCTTCTTTGTTGTGGGTGGGAAAAATCAGGAGAACAGGGACAAAAATAATAATAAAAGCAAGGCAAGAGTGAATAAGCAGAAACAAAGTTAAATTTGAAAGGGAGGGAGCTGGTGAGAGGAGTGAATAAGAGATGGAAAATGCATGCTAATAGAAATAAAAAGAATGATTGAGTTTAAGATAACGATGCTCCCAGCAGTGTTAAGCACTACTACCTTTTTCTCCTACTTAAAACACCTACTGAAAACACCATTGGCTCCTCCGCAAAAGTTGCTATCTCTTCCCAAAGTTGAGTGCAATTTATCTTAAAGGCACCTTACTGGTTAATACATCTTTACAATAAACTCTCTGCAAAGTGTAAAGAACCGGAGAAATAAATTCAAGTGGCTTTTATGGTGGCTGGGGGTACTGGATTGACAGCTTTGAAAATGGATAGCTTCTTTTTCTCCAAGAACAGATACAGCCCGATAAACAGAGGTGTAAGATTCCCCCAACTGCTTCCCCAATATGCCTTCACCCTGACAAAGTAATGGCTGCAAGAAAGAAAGAACAAGTCACCTTTTCCAGCCAGTTCTCTGCTGACACTGCCCAAGAATTGCCATTTAGCACCAAGGTGATAGAAGCCTGTTCCTTACTACCAGCAAAACAGAAGCACAACTCACTTATTTCACTTGGAATGGTGAACAGTCAAATCAGATAGTGGTAACTCTTGACTCCCCTCAACTCCCCTGGATTCAAGGCGCTGAACTTAAAGTGAAAACTAACTTGAGTTTCCCATTACAATTTCCCCCGGCCATCTAGTTCCCTAACAGTCCTCAGCACTAAATCAGGTAACGCCGTAGAGTATAGCTATTTTATCTGCTTCTCCCAAAGATATTTGAAATGAGTACTCTGCCATCCATGAAATCAAATGAATCTCGGGGACATTTCTATTTATGCAGTGTGAGGGGGATCTTTCAAAAGAGAAAGGAAGAGCATAAAAAAGGATGGAGTGTTTCCAAGAAAACAAGTAACGTGCATTTTCCTTTCTGAAAGAAAAGCAGCAAATATGTATGAAAAATTGAGGAGCATAAGTTAAAGTGGAGTCTTAACATCATTTATTTATGTACTGAACTTAAGAACCACTGAAGTCATCTTTATCAACGTAACCTTAAAATGAGCAGAGACCGATACAACACAACTATCAGATGATAGTCAGTAGATGTTAGAAAACATATGCTTTGTTTATCTTACACTTTCCTAAACAATCACGCACTGCTTTCTCTTGTTCTAGGGATCATTCAAGCATATAACACAAGCCCCAGCAAACTGAAACCTCTTCTGTCTGGTTATTTTCAGGGAGTTGTAAACCGGCTGCCGCCAAGTCAGTAGTTGTCAGCAAGGATTAAAAAAAAAATTTCCATCGTTCCAGTTCTTGTTAGCAAAGAGCTTCTCCATCTTCAGTTCCTTCCATTAACCCCAATTAACAGTTTGCATTTACTTTTAAAGCAACTTTAAACATCCCCAATGCTTTCAAAGTGACAAAAACAACAAAGTACCTCGCACTGCAGCCTGCAGTTTCCATGTATTGTTCACTCAGCTGTTCGAGCCTTTCAGCCTGGCTTTCGTGGGGTGTCCCGGAGCAGATCTCCAACCATCAGCTTTGCGGAGCCTCCACTGGCTTTTCCATAGGATTCTAACTGTTTTAGCATTACTCACTTATTAGTTCCCTCTCTCTCTCTCCTCTCCCTCTCAACAGATATTTACCTAGCATCTCCTCAAGTCTTCACATTCCCCACATACATGTTGAATCAAACCCAAGAGAAAATATTATATAGTTGAAAAGGCACTAGAATAGAAATGCAAGGTCCTAGTCAGCTCTGTTATCACCCAATATGTGATCTCAGACAAGTCACTTTCTCTATGTGTACTTCTGTTCATAGGAATTGGGCTATGTCTGGTCTAGGATCCCTTACAGCTTTGAAATTCCAGATTTTCATTGTCACCAAAGATCATTTCCAAACAGACATATCTATAACATAGTATTAATAACTTTGAGACACCAGTTTCAGAATATTGACATTTTCAGTGGTTGAATACAAAGGCTCTCCTACAGGGAAGTATAGAATTCTCACTGTGGTACTTTGGGCACAATAACAGGCCAATGGTGGCTTTCCTGAGGACAGAGGTGCTCAAATTCCATCTGGGAAACTGGCCTAAACCACTAATCTACCTGCTGTCCCCAATTCATCTTCTTCAGCTCCCCATTTACCCACTCTAGGCAGGCTTTCAGCCTCACACATCCAGTGACACTGCTCTCATCACAGTTACCAAATGATTTTTGGAATTAAATCTAGTAGTTCAACTGTTACACCCATCTTACTTGACCCGTTATCGATATTTGATATATTTGGTAAATCCTTTATGTATACACATTTTTCATTGGGCATCTATGACTTACCTACTTCTCTACCTACATCACTGGTCACTCATTTTTCTTGGCTGGTTTCTCTTCTTCACCTCAACCCCTCAATATTAGAGCACCCCCAGCACTGACTTGTTGGCCTTCTTCTCTATGTGCACCAAGTCCCCTCCTGATCTTGTCCAACCTCGTGGCTCTACATTCCATTTACGTGCCCAAAACAATTATACCTGTGGTCAAGAGCTCTTTCTTGAATTCAGGGTTTGAATATCCAGACGGCTAATGGACCTCTAAAAGAATTCTGATGTTCTTGCCCAAACGTAAAACAAACAGCTACGTTGATAAAAGCTCCATTTTTCAGGTGCTCTGTCAAAAAAGTTTTGTAGGTGTTCTTGGTCCACTTACTTCTTCCATTCCCTGTATCTTATCCATCAGGATATTGGCCCTAGATTAATAATATATCAGAATTGAATTGCTTCTTACCTCTCTGCATCCCTCTCTTGGAGCTGCTATAGCTTCCTAACAGGTCTCCCCCACCGCCCACCCTGCTTCTATCTTTGCCCCTTAGAATCAACACAGAAGTCACAGTGGTCTTTTAGAACACCAACTCAAGCCCTCATAGCATCATCAAAGTTTTCACAATGGTTTACAGTCTTTATATCATCTGGCCTTCATAACCCCTCTGATTTTACCTTCCACTACTCTCCCCCTTGCTCACTCCACTCCAGTTATACAGACCTTCTTATCTGAAACATGACAAGCATAACCTTGGCCCTAGCTCTTCTTTTGCCTTCTGATATCTGCACAACCAGTTTCCTCATCTCCTCTAAGTTTCTTCAGTTCTCACCTTTTCAATGAATCCTACCATGTCCATCCTACCTTGATCAGGTGTTTCTGATCCCCCCTTTTCCTTGGTCCATCTTTTTGTTTTCCATAGTCATTATCACCTGCCAATGTTCTATTTAATCTACTTACACATATTTCCTGCCTTCCCATATTAAAATGTGAGCCACAGAATCTTCTTCTATTTGTTCATTGCTGTATCTCAGGTACCTGGAACTGTCCCAGGCACTTCCTTAAATGAATGATGAATCAATAGATCCCTAAATGAGCAAAGGTAAGACTGGTTCTATAGCTATCAGATTATAATCAACATCATAAGAAGCTAGAAATGAAATAATAAGCTTAATATAGCCCCATTCTAATTATCCAATCCCTGCCCAATCCTGCTACCTCTTTTTTTATTTGACATAATGTATAAACACAACCCTTATTCTAAAGACACGCACACCTTCTTACCCCCCCACCCAGTTAAAGGCAAACAATGGCACTTTGCTTCCGCTTAACCTATATTGTCTTCAAAAACTACTAAGATGTAATAGACTTAACAAAAAAACCTGACTTTTAATAGTTGTTTAAAAAGCTTGTTAGTTTTTTTAAATAAATGCTTATACCAAAGAAAATGTAGTATAACCAAACAAATTTGAAGAGCCCTGTATTGCAGCATTCTGTAAAATAAAGAAGACAAAAACTGGTATAGGTTTTATTGACAAAAGCCTACTGCTTCTTCTTGATTATTTGATGCTCCCGATCCCTTCTTCCCATTTTGGAGACCTTTGACCCTCCCTCACTAGAATCCTCAGAACAAGTTACAACCTTGGACTGAAGAGATGTAAGAGCTTTATATTCATCCTGACTGACTTTGAATAAAGCCTATACAATAACTACCTTATATTTCTGTATGGGAAGTATGAAAGAGAAGAGTAATAGTTAACAATTACTAAGGTCTAAGTGTGTAGCAGACATTATTCCAAAGTTTCACAAATATGAACTCATTTCTTCCTTGCATCCACCCCTACCTCCTGACCTCACACCTCTCTCCCTATCGTTGGATATGATCCATCTGGACAACAATCTGAAAGTAACTAAAGTGCCATGGAAGATACAAAACTAAGGAAGTAGACCATGGCTTTTAACATTTTTACAGAAAAATATTATCTCTGTCAAGCACAGCTACCATATCTCCATGAAGCCAGGTTGAGAAAACGTTTATGTTGACACATTAAGCATCAAATATTCAAGGGTAATTAGATTTCTCCAAGGTGAATCACAGAGATGGCCTAGTTAGAGGCAGATAGAGAAATTTTGCTGTCTAGCCAGAAATCGACACTGACTTGCCAAATACACTTAAGCATATTTCTAAGTACTTTTGCTTGTAATCAATCATTTTATATATTTTCTGTTACTAGTCTTTAACAAAATTGATTAATAACACAAAAAAATTTACTAGTTTACCCATGCTCAGCCCAGAATTATCTCAAGTGGTTTTTTGTTACCAAAAAAATGTCATTTCAACAAACCAGCTTGAAGTGATCCTCTACCTACTTCCAATCATGTTAACCTTCTCAGAGTTGAAGACTTTTACTTCCCCTGGAAATCTTCATCAACTCATGCAGTTTCCACTTTTCGAATGCCTCTTTGAACTGCAGTTACAGTGCTAACCACCACAGTCCCTCAACCGGAGAATTCAAAGTCTAACAGTAAAGGAGACACCAATTCACTGAAAATGTCATATTAAGAACCCTAATACCTATAAAAACAGGGCTGTATGAATAAGACATTTATGATCATCAAATGGAATACAATAACATATTTTTCATTTTATTCAGGATATTATGAGAGCAAATTTAAGTAGCATTAAAAAAAACTTTGAAACTTACATAATGCTGTCTTATGTGAATGGCATATAGTACTCTGAAAGTCCCCAAGACTCTTTGATCATATCCAGCATCAGTAAAAGGAGACTATAGCCACATGATTCCCAAGCATGACAACCCTCTCCAAAGCAGACTGATGGTCCCTTGCCACTCTTCTGAGCCAGCTGCAGCATCTCAGCCCAAATTTGGGCGACTGAATTATTTTTCTCAGTGAAGTTTTAACAACCATTATCACTTTCCCAGGAAGTTGTCTTTTCTTGGAGATAAATTGCCATAGAAAATGATGTTTTCTCTTCCAGCCCTATTTCCAAATTTCATTGCTCTGCATGGAAGGGAACAAGCATATGTTGCCTCTCAACACCACTCACTTCAAACAACTGAAATGGCATGGCTGTTTAGGACAGAGGAGCAATGGACATGCACCAGACAGAAATCTCCTTTTGTCTGACAGGCTGAGCTAAAAATGCCACAAGCTTGCATTAATAACATGTTGTTTTTGTCCATCATGAGACCATGACCACTGCCACCAACCTTTAAAACAATATCAGGACTCTTAAAAACCCTCACCAATCTCCCACCCCTCTTCTAACATTTTCTTTGTCTCCCAGAGAAAAAAGAAACAGGTCTGTGATCTCACCAGATTTACTTTGTGCTGTGTATCAAGTCAGCAACTTTGTCACATGGATTTTGGTTTGCAGTGCTGTTGTCAAGGAGGGGACTTGAAATGAACTGAGATTACACTTCAGCCTTGGAGGAATACCCACCCATAACTACAGCCAGGAGGTTCTTGTTGTTGACCTGTGGATCTAAAGGCAACAATCCTTTTAATCAGTAATCTTTTTAAGCCAAGGTCCTTCCACAATGAAGGATAGCAGAGTGTGCCTCCTCAAAATTTCCCTCTTTGTCATAAGGATTATGTTGAGCTAAAGGCAATTGAGAAGAAGCAGATACAAAGAAAGCACTCTCCCTTCCCTCTGTTTGCTTAAAAGCAGTATGTAAGTTTGTAAAGGTGCCCCCCTCCCCTCTCTGGCAGGAATGACAGACATTACCAAAGACAAGTCCAGACCTTATCAGCACCAGAGAAATTCACATAAGGAACTTTACTGCCTAGCCCTTAACTCCATTAGTTCTCCCAAACATTAACCTTTCTACAATTTGCCACCCTAGAAACTCCAAAGTCCTTTTCCTTGGTCTGTCACTTTCTAAAAATTTATAGTTCTTTTGTTAAGATGCTATATAAGCCCAAGTTCTAACCACCACTTTGAGTTACTCATTACTGAGTATTCCCACGTGTACTCACAATGCCCATATTAATAAATTTGTTTTTTTCTTGTTAATCTCTCTTTTGTCAGCCAGTGAACCTAAGAGGGGTAGAGGGAAATAGTTCCCCCCCTTACAAAAACACACTGGAGGACAACAAGGGGAGGGTAATTGCTTTTCTCTATCTAGTCTAAACAGAAATAGTACCCATTTCTGAGATTGTGGTCTAGTGTCTCCTATGGTTACAAAACTTCCCAACAGTTAAAAGATTCTTTTCTCTTTCTTTAAGAGAAGCAGAGGCCAACAGGCACAGTACCTCTAAGGATGCACTAAAGATAACATTGTGCAGTTCATACCCCAAAACAGGCTGGGCAACAGTAGAGAAATCTATGGGAATTCGATTAGCCATCAGAGTTTTTCATTTTATTTTTTGATTAACTTTTTTCATGGATAGCTGAAAAACACCAAACAAAATGAAAGGCAAGTTTGTAATTAAACTAGATTGCCCAAGGCAAGAGAAAAAGAGAGACGGGCAAATCCTGTTACTTCGACTGTTAAGTAACATCCTACATTTGATAGAGTATCTTCATATATTTTTTAATCAGGTTTTAAAGTTTTGCATGTACACATTGAGATGAGTAAATGTTTCTGTTGGGAAAGTACATTATTTTGCATCAAGGCTTTCTTTTTCTCTTAAACACACCTTTTCCCTTATATTTTAAAA
>VMDR010016780.1:0-20791 GCA_007922815.1 Macrotus californicus
AAGCAATAAATGACAGCTCACTGCTTTTCCTATCAATAAACTACTCGCAAATATTCTCAAGTGGCATGACTTCTTAAAGGTGATTAAAAACTGTCTTTGACAATGGGAGTATATAAAAAAACATTAAATTTCTTTAAAAAAAATTCCCATAGTTGATTTGCATGTTTGTTTCATTGCATGTTCTCATGATCATTAACATGTATCATGTTTAATGTCTTGCTTTATTACGTCTACCAAATGAGGCTCATAACTCCTTTTTAAAAATTAAGATATCACCCACATACCGTAACGTTTACCCTTTCAAAGTATACAGTTCAGTGGCTTTTGGTACACTTGAAGTTGCACAACTATCACCGTTATCTTTTCAGCATCCTCAAGAAGAAACATACTACCCATTAGTAGTCCCTCCTCGCTCCCTTTTTCTTACTGGCACCCACCATGAATCTTCGGTCTGTCTCTGATACCCATTCTTAAGTGAAGATAACACATCGAGCATCTGTCAACACAATGTCCAGAGCACATGGCGAACTTTTTCTAAGAAGGACCGAATAGCAAATATTTCAGGCTTTGCAGCCCATGTAGTTCTACATGTAGCAATCACATAACTCTGCCCCTAGAGCATGAAAGTAGCCATGTACAGTACATAACTGGATAGGTAAGACTGTGTTCTGGTAAGATTTTATTAACAAAAATAGACATGTGGCTGGATTTGGGCGGCTGGAGTTTATCAACACCTGATATGGAGCAGCACTGTTCAACAGAAATATAGTGCAAGCCATTGTATATAATGCATATACAATTTAAAATTTTCTAGCAGACACATGTTAAAAAATTAAATGAAATGGGTAACAATAATTTTAATATTTATAACAACACATCCAAAATACTATCATTTTAAAATATAATCAATAAAAATGAGAGAGCACGAAAAATAGTTCTTAAATAGCAATATGTGGAAAGTAGTTACCATACTGGAAAGTGTAGAACTACAGGAACTAACTAAAAGTGGTAACTCATTTTACAGATAAGGAAACTGAGGCCATAAAAAGACCATATACATTGCCTAAGTTCATAGGGTTTATTAAGTGGCAAAACCAGAACTAAAATCCAGTTCTGACTCCAGAGCTTGCTCTCACAAATACTTTGCTATTCTCTTTCTACATTTAACTCCTAATACAAATTTAATCATGAATTAGCTATGTTACTTGGGGCTAAATCACTCTAAACCCCTTGCCCCAACTATTATTTGGAACAAAAATTCCTACTAACCTCACATACTAAGCTTCTTTTAAGGAGTAAATAAGATGTAAAGCAGATTGTTAACTACAAAGCAGTATATATAAAATTTTTTAAAGGAGGGAAACTATGAAAAAGGGTAGAAATTACAGTCACACTAAAATATTCTGTGATTTGTCACTAAAATCTGCAGAAAAACAAGAAAGATTATCTTGGTTTAGGCTTCAATCTTGTTTGATTTTACTACTACTTTCAAAAGCAGCTAACTAAAAATTACTGCTCACTTTGATGGGACTTAATAACATTCTATACTATTAACAGTTTTAAATAAATATGTATACATACTACTGATTTACCCCAGCCATCCAACTGAGCTGAATGTCTTACTTCTGAGCAGCTCCACAACACCTAACACTTTTGAAGGAAAACTGGGAACACATACATAATTCTGGCTCTCTTGTCACCATGGTTCCCTCCTTTCCCCCACCCCTCAATTTGTTGTCAGGCTCCACTATGGATCCAGGTGGACTACTAAACTAGCCTTCCTTGAATGGTCTTCAGGCAATCAAGATTTATTAAATACCTACTATGTACCAGACATTGTTCTAGAACCTCAGTATACAGAACTGAATAAAAGTCTCTACTTATGGAAACTGTGCTATAATCTAATAGCAGAAATAGCCATGTAAATAAGACATTAGGAGAAATTCTTATCCTCAAGGGCTTCCCTCACAATGCTCATCTCCCAACATATCTATACTGGCCTGATTAATTTACATTCCCATTAGAAAAATTAAACTCAACTTTGTATTCTTCTACTCACATACATAATAATCATTTGGTTCCAACAAGACTGTCACCTTGAAACATCCTGTCTTTGCCCAAGTTGCACTGACGGTGGATTTTTTTCTTTATAAAATAAAGTGCTGCAGCCAGGGTATGCAGGGAGATTTTCTTTGTCTCCTGGACCACTGTTCCTCTACTGAGGTTCAATACGTGAAATGACTTGTACTCATTATGTTATCTCTTTTTCTTTTTTTACTGTATTTTTCCATCCTTATTTTTTTCTCAATCCAGCTCAAGTTCCACCCCATTTGCTTTATTCTGTCACTTTCCCCTTTTTTCTCTCTCCCCTAAGTACATACTTTCGAATATTTAAACATTTAAAACTGCCATCAATTTCACCATTTGTCACAAACTTCCTTGTGACATTTCCAATACTGTGCAATTTGCAAGTGTTCAGAGTTTTTCTAATGATAATATGAACTTCCTGAAGGCAAGAGGATAAAACATTTCATTATATTTCCAACAGAATCTCCAGTTTGCTTTATCAGAATGACTCATGACAGGTTCTGATATACAAAGATGAAGAAGAAATCTGTTCTTGAGGAAGTCTGCAGAGAATCAGATATTAGCAGGGACACAGATGTAGCATGAAGCAGACTACCCTTAACTCCAAACCTCCAACACTATTTGAAACAGACATCACTTAAAACATTAGAAGTGTTCTGAGAAATTGTTCCTACTGTACAAAAATCTGTAAATCTTTTCCTACTGGCTTCCAATATAATTTCACATTTTGTCTCTTCTCCTTCTCATACATACAATACAGGTATTACAAAAAACTGACACTACAATAGTTTCATTAGGAGAAATCTGTCAGCATTACATGTTAAATATATGTATATATGTATGTATGTATAACATAAATAAAATACTCCTGAGAATGAGTATATACATGTAGATGTGAACAAAACCAACTCCCTATTTGTGTCTCCCAGATTTCACTTCATTTTTTAAGTTTCATGCTGTGACCTGTGACCAACTTCATTGTCCTCAGCAAGCATATCAAAGCTTTCTAGCTGATGATTATCTGTGTTCCTTAAAATGTAGCCATGAATATTTTTGTTAGCAATAGCCAGAATGCCATGACAACTGAGATATCAAACTGGTGATAGTATCGATTATAACCAACCACCTATCACAAGACTACCAGGAGGTATGGCTCCTTGTCCCTTTGTCTTTTCAATATGAGAATCCAAATTATATTATACAAATAGTACTTTACAAGGGTTTGGTAGTGAAGATTACTTGTGCAGAACTCAGGCCCAATCTTCCAGTAAGTAAATTACCATATAATAAATTTTGTTATAGTCTATGGAATTGCCAGATTGGTGTTTGGTTTGAAGATATCTTCTTGTTTTGGTGGCCATAACACCTCTGTTCCACCATCAGACAAATGAGTTAAATAGACAATGCATACACAACACAGTAGGGATTTAGTGAATTGGGGCTTAAAATAATATTTGCACCTTGAACAGCAAACGACTCCATTTTCAAAAATTTAGACAATGAAAAAGCTTTGATAAATAAACCATCAGATCCACTCTCACTAATTTTTAAATTGCCAAAGAATATATATCAAATAGGATGAACTGATAATTCCTTAGGGAATTGTGACATCTAGGAAATTAGTTTAAAAATTCTATAATCTCATCAGAAAGAGTAATCCAAAAATGCAAATAAGCAGTGCCAATACCCAGAAGGCAACCCACAAGTGGAATATATGGTAACCACTTAGAATATCTGAGTAAGTATTCCAAGTAGAGGGGTTTGCTGTTCACTCTTACAGCAGCGGGTTAAATAAGCTTGTTCTTATAGTTCTATGACAAAAAATTGAGCACACACTCCCAAATATTGGCTTGTAAATTTTATACACATCCTACAACTAACAGTGTACAGATTTGTAAAACAACTATTTTTTAGCAAAGGCAATATGATTGACTATGCTTTATTATTTTTGAACAATCTTCTAGTTTTTCAACCTCATCCTCTGAGTATGCAAAAGTTTTCCTGGAAACTTAGTAAAATTTACTCTTTCTCAAATCAATCAATTGTTCTTGCAATTTAATTGGAAGGTTCTACTTTTGGGGGGTATTGCTAACAAATGGACTCACTAAAAAGATTTAGAAAGTTAAAAAACTGGTTGTATTGCTGCTACTTACACAGCTCTCATTACCCAGCTGAGTCAAAATAATTCTATGAAGCAGATGCTGTTCTTTCCACTTTACAGATGAGAAAAGGGCAGCACAGGGCGATAAACCAGCTCCAAGGTCATATAATAAGGAAAGTGCTGAAGATGGGATGTGGTCTCATCCCAGTGTGCTCCAGAGTCTGGGCTGTTACACTAGGTTTTTTTGTCCAAAAACTGCTCCCAAGCTGTTAAATTGTGTAGTTATGAGAATTTTCACAAGTAACTGACAAATGTTTTTTGTCAGTTACAAAATCACAAAATGGTATAAACTTTTCAGAATACACTCTTCATAGCATGAGTTTCTTTAAGAAAAAAGAATAGCTCCTTTATGACACCTCGTTAAACTTCACTCGACACTGAAGGGATAGATTAAGTATAAATTTTCCCCAAAAGTATCTGCTAAGTAGATAATCATTTATCACTATAAAAAGGTCAGCATACTTGAAAGACTTGATTTTTTCAGTAAAGAAAATGCAAGGTTCATTTTTAAAGTTGTACCCTAAACTACCCTATAACCAAATAACCATCTTATAACCAAATATATAAAAGTATTTGCCATAATATAATTTAAAAATCTTTATAATAAAAAAGATGATGATCACCACCTTGTCCTTACTGTAATTTAAAAGTTTGGTCTTCCAATTTGCAGTCTGGCTTTAACCTCTTTGGCCATAGTTTTCTAGAAATAATGTCATAAGTGAATTTCATACATGGTGCCATCTCTGTAACCTTTTCTCCCTACCCTTCAAATTTTATTTTCCTGGTTTAATTCCAGTCCAGTGGCCCCTCTATCAGTGGTTTTTATTGTTTTCCACACAAAAGTTTTAAAGTAAGTGATCTACTGTTGAGAATGTACCTTTGTGGGTATCTCCTATCTTTACTTGCTCACAAAAGTAGTTATTCATGCATTTCATTATTGCGATGAAATCCAGCAAGTTCCCTAGACTGTAATGTTAGAAACATCTGTACTTTCTCTCAACTTGCAATTTGCTCTGCTACTAATTTACTTAAATGTTTTACTAAAAATTAAAAACATTACTTAGTAATGCTTTTCTGCTGCACCCAACAGTACATGCTAAGGAAGGAATGTGTTTTGGTTGACTGTCATATTATTTTTGCTAATTTTACCACAGCAGAAAGAACAAGTGTTTCCCGTGGCATGTCTCTTTTTTTAAACAAGAAACCTTAAAAGAGGCTTCTAAACATTTATAATTGTATTTAGTAAAATTCTGCCTCATTGAGTACTACATGAATAAACATCTCTAAAAAAACTGTAGAGGTTTATCTTCACATTCAAAATGCTTAGATACCCTACTAATTGGGTTAGTTTCAGAGTATCTTCAGCTAAAATCTCAAGTCATAGCAGTACATGAGCACAGTTTCTTACCAAAAGTAAAATATGCTATTTCAAAAATCTTTCTCGATAATTTCAATTTTCGGTGACCAATGTTTAAAATCAATCTCACCTCATGATGATATGGCTGATAGAGTTCTTTGTAGGAATACTCTTTTTCTAGTTGTTTACTTCCATGATTATCAGGTGCAATCTGTAGCTTTTTGGCAGTCTGTTTACTAAAAGTTAGTTTAGTTTAAACCCAGTAGTACAATAAATTAACTCCCAGAATTGAGTACACATGTTGTAATCTGTCAGGATATGGGATAAGCCAGGGGTGTCAAACTCATTTTCACCGGGGGCCACATGAGCCTCACGGTTGCCTTCAAAGGACCAAATGTAATGTTAGGACAGTATAAAGGTAACTACTCCCTAACTAGGGGCAAGGAGCTCGGCACTGCCACTGGGTAGAAACAAGGTGCTGGGCCAGATAAAACAAGGTGGAGGGCTGGAGTGGGCTTGTGGGCCTTGTGTTTGCCACCTGTCTGCTTGCCCCAGTCTGCTCAAGATCCCTCCTATAACGTATCTTACTAACCCCTGTAACATCCCAAATGAGTGCCAATGACTAGCCACATATAAAATGAGAAAAGCTAAATTTGTTTTTTCAATAAAAAAACTAAGTATACGTAGACAGTCTAATATTTTCTTCCCGCATCCCCATGGATGTTTATTCCACCTTGGAGATTATGGTCTTAAAAGAACATGCTAAAGTACTTCTAAGACTAAGAGTAATTTGTTCTCAAATTCATAGAAATTAAAATATAAAAAAATTATAAGCTGTTTATCAAATAAAACACATAAAAATGACTTCCAGAATTAAACTTATCCTTTACCTTTAACTTCTTAGCATGAATGAGTATCCCTAAGACTAGACAGCGCTCAGAAAGAAAGAGCTATCACTTATTTAGAGTGCCAGAAAGGTAGAGTTGGCAGCAAAAGTAGATCTACTCAAATGGCTAACTGCTCTCTCAGCAAATTTTGCTGTTTTAAAGAATTACAAAGTATAAACAAAGGCAGGGCAGTGCCCAATTCATGCTGAACAGGTCAACTTAGGGAGTATGACCTAGTATTTGTACAGCATCAAAACTATCACAAAAGGGATACTGTAACAAATTTTAAGCTAAGTGATACCTTATTTTGCAATTAGTTACTTACATGGTAAACAGCCAGTTACTTACATGGTATATAATCATTATTCAATTTATTAATTCTTGATTCTGTAAAGTAGTGGTCCTTAAAATTTTGGTAAACAGACATCTGTAATATTTATAGCCCTATAATTACCTCCAGGCTCTGCTGGTAATGTCAGGAGTGATAAAGGAAATGGAGCATGAAAAACAGGAAGGCTGAGTATTTTCTAAAGCTTAGAAATGGATATTATGATGTTCTGGTCTGCAGACTAGTGGCAGGTGTATAAGATTTTTCACTAACTCATGACAAAAACTGTTTTGTGAGATTTTTGTTCTATTTCCATTGTGTCAAAATTCCTTTTTTTCCAAAACAAAAACATTTTAGAGAGAAGAGTGGCATGTTTTACATTTGCAATTATGTTTAATGTCTGGCTTCATAAACGACAGCTGGATTTGCATATCTACTTTGCATTCAATTTAATGATATGTTATTTGATTGAAGTACATGAAGAAAATCTGGCTACACGAGGTATGGAAACAACCCAAGTGCCCATCAATAGACAAGTAAATAAAAAGCTGTGATACATATATACAACGGAATATTACTTGACCGTTTAAAAAATAAAAATTTACCATTTACAACAGCATAGGTGGACCTAGAGGATATTATGCTAAGTGAACAAGTCAGAGAAAGACAAATACCATATGATTTCACTTATCTGTACAATCTAAAGAACAAAATATGTGAACACACAAAATTGAAATAGACTCATAGATACAGAGAACAGACTGATGGTTGCCAGAAGGAAGGGGGTTGGGGACTTGGGTGAAAAATGTGAAGGGATGAAGAAGTACAAATCGGTAGTTACAAAATAGTTATGGGGATGTAAAGTACAGCACAGGGGATGCAGTTGGTCACAGAGTTAATAACTATGCCTGGTGCCAGGGGGACACTGGAAATATCAAGAGGAACACGTTGTAAAGTATATGGCTGTCTACCACTGTGCTGTACACCTGAAACCAATACAAAATAATACTGAATATAAACTGTAACTGACAAAATTTAAAAAATCTGGCTATATATAATGATATGTAATCTGAAAAGGGAAGAGTATTTTAATAGTTTTTTTTTAGATTTGTGATACTATTCGATATTACACCAAAGATTAGTGGTTGCTAGGATCTAGGGCTAAAGGGAGAAAAGGGGAAAATGGGGAGCAACAGCTGATGGACACGAGATTTCTTTCTGGGAAGAGGAAAATGTTCAAAAAGTAGATTGTGGTGATAGCTGTAAATACACTAAAATTGTACACTTAAAAGTAAATTTTATTACCACAAAATATCTAAAAAAAAAAGCTGCTTAACAAAAAGTTTAAAAAAACAACAATGTGTCTACACCTTAGAGAGGGTAAGATCTAAGTAAAGAGATTTGAACCAGAGGCAGGGTGTCTTTATGTTACGGTCAAGATTGTGGAGTAAAAGCAATAGGAAGTCAATAAGGGTTTTAGGCTGAGAAAGAAAAACATTATTACACCAAAATTTGTCAGTTGGCAGTTTCATAAAATTTGTTGCAATGTGGAAACTGCACCAGTGGACTTTTCATATTCTATTACATTAAAGTCCATTGGTCTCTCATGCACTTTGAATGACTTTTTCAGACTCGCCTGATTTTGTAACGTGCAAGCATTTGACATTTGGAAAGCACTGGTTCACTGAATTACATACAACTCCCAAAATGTTAAAACATTCCATTTTACACAATGTTTCTAAAAAACCACATTTGTTCATATGACAACAGATCTCATCAGAAATTCCTGAAGTACTGGGATGCTGTTGGCAAGCTCATGGTGGCAGATATAAATTTTCCAATTTCTAATTTTCACTTGGCAACAAATCATTTTATCACTTGTAACAAATACTATCAGTTGTTTTCCTTGAAGTAACAGGGCTGTCTTGATTATTTTTAAGGAAAATTTCTGCAAATAACTAAATCCAAATATAACCATAGCCTGTCTCTCAGTTGTTCTTTTAAGTAAAATTGAAGTAACATAAAATAAGTGACTAGTCCAGCTTGCAACTTAATTGAACAAGTGTTTTTTCTCAAGAATGTCTTTAGCACATGACATACTTTATGCATACTTCCCATTTCATCATAGAATAATTAAAAAGCGTGTATTCAAAGGTCAAGATTTAATAAAATTAGTAATTTTTTTGCTGCTTCATCTAGGACACTCTTACGTGAAACTAGCATTTATTTGATTATTATTACTGTTTTTTACCATGAGTGGAGTGCAGTAAAGAATACCACTGCTAGTAGTTTGGTGTCTCTGCCTTGGTTTGTGCTAAGGAGTCAGCAATTTGACCCACTATTGCTTTTTGCACCATCAGTGCAAATATCATGAAAAAGTCAAATAATGTCTTAGTTATTGTAAAAACAGTTTTGTCTTCTGCGACCCCTTCTCAGGAGTACACAGACCACACTTTTAAACTGCTGCCTTGGGAAAATTGAGGGAGTATTGCTTACTAGCTTTGTGATCTTGGACAATTCACTAAACTTTTAACGAGCTGTATAAAAAAAATAATAGCCCATCTTCCAAGTTGTTAATTAGGGCTAAGACAGGTGGAAGCATTTTGTACATCATGTAGCATCATAAAAATGTAAGAGCGTATTAATATATATAATGAATGATATCAGTATTTCAGTAGACATCACTAACGTCACCCTGAACAACCTTATAGGTGACCAAATTTTATACATTTTTGCTTCTGTTGTTTCTGTTACTAACAATCTTTAGACTTTTATCTTAATTCAGACCCTTACAATCATAGATGCAATAACGATTTGTTAATCATAAATGTTGCACCAGGTTTTCCATCCTGATATACCTGATCTATACCTAAGTTTTCATCTGTCCCTGCTCCACCCAAAGCGGTCAAACTCGTCTGGGGTCTCCCTTGAGTGCATCTGAGTATGTCCTCTTGTTTCAGCTGAACAATGTCTAACTGTGTTCACCTGTCTCTGCTGTTGAAGTCAGTCTTCCTCCCTCTCCTTCTACGGACGAGTCCAATTAAGCCAACCTTCTGGCTGCCTACATAGGATAATCTATCTCTTCTGAATGCGGGACACTCAGCGCCTTGTTACCTGATCTCTCCTTTGTGCTTGCCTTTCCTTAACTAGCCTGTCATCTCTCTGAGGTTAAGTATATTTTACATTTCTCTTTATTCCCTCCAGCATATAAGAGCACAACACATTCAGCCTGGATCATGGTCCTATGCGTACTCTACGAGAGGTTAGCATCAAATAAAGACCTTTATAGACCCAAGATCTACATAACTCTTGTCATATATACTCGTATATAGTTTTCAGACAACGTTTTACCTATTAGTTAGGTTTACTCAACTGACAGAGGAAGGCATTCACTACCACAGCTTAGCGTGCAATTACTGCATGGGCAAACTGCACTTCTCAAAGTGTCCAAGGTGTGGCTCAGAGAGAAAAACAAATGTACAATAATGTACATTAAAGTGAGTAAGTAGATCTAAGACACTGTTTCTTTACAAAGAAAGATAAGAAGCCTAGAAACATCACTTATTATACTTTAAACACACAAAAACACAATGCAAAGCATAAAAAAACTATCTGAGTTGAGAGTCACTTGGATGGAACCAAGTTAAAAAGCATAAATTCAAGATGTAGGATGGCAGACAGAAACACTAGCCATGCGTTGCAGCATTTATTATTAGGCAAAAAGTGAAATCAAATAGGCAACAAACCAAAAATAGGAGCTTTGTACTGAAAAAGCAACAGCAGTTGAAAGGAGGCGGTACTGCCAAGTAATTAACAATATGCATGGGCTTCAGTGTCACAAAGAGTGGAGTTCCAATCCCAGTTCAGAAGCTGTAGGAAATCAGTGAAATCACAAAATTCTTCTATGCCTCAGAGCCCTTATCCGTAAAATGGGCTAGTGCTGTCTGCCTGGCAGGTTTTAAAAGGGTCAGAAATAATATAGAGCAGTAAAAAGCACAGACTCTGAGGTCAGATGGGTCTGGGTTAGAACAAACTGTACTTTTAATAGCTCAGATAACTTGGGCCTCAGGTTTCTTATTTGTAAGATGTATATAATACCACCTCCTCAGTGCTCTTGATGATAAATTATGTGTATAAATAGTCTATAAAGTCTTAAAATACACCCAGTAAGTGCTCAATAAGTGGTCCCTGCCAGATACTTGTAAATATATTCATACATATACACATACCTTGCCTTATACAATGATTGGCATATTATAGATACTTAACAAATGTCAACTATTATAATTATTTCCTAACATAAGAAATTTCAGAATAATTATAAACTTCAAACTGTGGTTTTACATCCTGATACACCTAAACTATATATGATTAATCAATCAGAGATAAATGGTAGTTCATTAATTATTCCAACTACAAATTTTTCAGAATAATTCAGGGAGTAGGAGCAAGGTATAAAATGCTCATTAGTGGCAAGAGAAAGCCCAGAAACAAGGAAATAATAGATGGGAGAAGTAGAAGTCTATATTAAGCATGTAAACCATTCACAGTATAAATTCACAATCCCTGAACTATGCTTACTTGTTAACACTGTCATTTACTATTTATTTTTCTCCCAAAGCAAAGTCAGACATAAACTCAATTCTTGTCCACAACTATCTTTCATATTAAGTCATCCTACCTGCAGCTATCTTAGCCCTAGACCAAGTTAACTGGGCTAGCGGGGGAGAACCCATTCCACCAGTTCTTCAGACATTTTGAAAATGCAAGCATTAAGAAACTGTAGCAACTATTTCATACCATTTATCCTACAGAGCTGGGCCTGCTGCACCCTAGTTCCTAGAAACCATGCACCCATCTGTGGTTGTTTTTTGGTTGTTTTTCCTGAAAAGGAATTATGCATGCACAGGGTTAAAGAAAGAAAAGAGTGGGGAGTATCAAAAGGAATTAAATGGAACTTCTCTCTTCCATAACAGGAGGAAACACTGTTAACAGTTTCTTGTATCTTTTGTTATTTACAAACTAAATTAATTCAAATAAATTGGGTCAATTCTAACACTGGCAACTGGAAAATAAATCCCAGGAATATACCATTGATGGAATATGTTAGATTGTCTTACTTGAAAACTTATAAATGTACATCCAAACCTTTTAATAATGACCTGAATACTAGAGGATTTTCTTTTGTCAAAAAAAGTCAAACTATGTCACGAAAGAATATCATATGACATTTTTGCTAAGCTTTTTATGCCAGAAATGCACTATTAACAGAGGTAATACAATTGTTTTCAAATAAGAGGTATATCACGTGTCTGGAACCTTCACCACTTATCCATCTGCTACGATTAATTCAGATCTTCAGTTTTCCTTTAAGGGAGGTGGGAGTATATGTATAATTTTGTGAAACAGAAAAGCATCATTTTTTTATATGTTGCTCTATTAAGAGCCTTGCATCTAATTTTATATAATCCCAAACTTACCTTTTCATTTTTCTTATCTGTCTCTAATGGCTGCTTTGCTGTTACATTTCGAGGAGTTAGGGCAGCTTCCTCCTCAGCCACTTCAACAGTCCGTCCATTTGGCTGCACAGGCAACAAAAAAGACTCTTGTTATCAGACTGCTTGGCAGATCAAACAGAAGATTCGAACTCAGGAAATAGTATATACTACAATCAAATTCTTCCCCTGACCCAAATTAAAAAGGGCTTTGTTCAGCCATGCTATCTAACATGTGATGGATCAGTTACTAACCTAATAACTGTCTTTTATAATAGAAAAATGAACTTATATACAAAATTCTGTACCACAAATCTATTTTCTGACCTCACCCAGGCATCAGTCCCATGAACAAAAAGTTAATGGCATGAAAGCAGGACAAGGAACTAAACTGTATTTGTACTCTGACCACTAATTAACTGTGTAGTCTCAGAGTATTTCACTCATTACCTTTTTTCCACATCTTATTTCTTCATCTACAAAATGAAAGGTCTGACCTATTGAAAAGCCGGTGAACGTTTTTCAGTAAAGGGCCAGATAGAGCCATAGATGATACATAAATGAATGAGCATGACTGTGTCCCAATGCAACACAGGTGGAGGACCAAATCTGGTCCACGGACCACAGTTTACTGGTGTCTGTATTAGGTAGTCTCCAGTGACCCTTGTAATTCTACAATCTAATGGCCCTGCTGTTCTGAGATTAAGAAGCTTTACAAACCCTCTGTCACAGTTCACGAAGGTTGGTTACTTCAGCCTTCCTAACATCCCTAAAATAAAATGATAGCACTTTGAGATATTAAGGAGTACACTTAAGTCTGCAAATCCAAATTTTGGCTTTTAATCATAATTTTTGTTTTGTTTTGAAAGAAACATTTCTGAGCCCCATCACTATTTAGATTCAGGAGTTTGAAGAATGGGGCCCACGTATCTGTATTCTAACCTCTTCTTTCTGGATCCACTACTTCTTTCACTTGCCCATATTTAACACAGTAAATTAGTAAATCAATATACTAGTTTCAACTGTTTTATTTCCAGTTCTAGCAGAAAAGACTTCTATCAGACTACTCATTGTAGCAAAGCTATACTCAAGAAAACAACATGAATGTTCAAAAGTTCCTATAATGTGACATTATCTGCATTTATACAAAGTTATCAGGGATATGCAGTTGGAAAAAGAGATCATTATTATTCTAAAGCGCAATTTGTAGGCTTCCAAAGATTTATGGCAGAAAAACCAAAACAAAAGCTATCTTTTACCTGATTAAATTACTTATAAATCCAAATTTAATCTGCTGGGTCTTAGGCAACATTAAAAAAAAGGAAACTCGTATTTTAGAGTCTTCTTTGGAGTAAAGCTGGCTCTTCAACTGTATACAAAGTAACCTGAGTTGTAAAAAACGCCATGATTTTTTGTTTGCTTGTGTGTCTGTTTGTATTCCCCCGTTCACTGTTGGCTGCCGCAATCAGACAGACAGAAAGTGAGAGCGAGGGCTCTTTCTTGCATCTGCACTGGAACCTAAGTAGTAGACAGTAAGTGATCCAGGTCTGTCAAATAGATGCATTTTAAATAACTTTTTAAAGTCAGACAGCTAATACCAAAGCCGGGTCTCCTCACTCTTTCTTCTGTGCTGTTTTGCAATTTTAATGCTGCCTCTTCTAATGAGTATACGAGGGATGTCCAGAAAAAGTCCAGCCATTGTTAATATAATGAGAATGGTTTGCGGACATTATGTAACCCAGCAGCCAAGGAGCACAGACTGGAATGCAATTGCATGAACAATGACAACTTCACTGTACTTGTCAGTGGGAGTAGCAGACACGGCTGAGTGAGCATGTGTACTGTGTGGCTGCTGCATTCAAAAGGACTGAGCAAGTAGAACAACAAATCTGCATCAAATTTTGCATTAAGCTTGGACATTCCTCTATGGAAACTATTTGGGTGATGCAGAAGGCCATCGCTATGGGCAACCGGTGATTGGCAGCTTCATCACTACAAAGCACCTGCTCATGCAGAGCTTTTGGGTGAAACATCAAATCACCCAGGTGACTCAGGCCCCCTACAGCCCAGATTTGGTGCCCTGCGACTTCTGGCTTTTCCCAAAACTAAAATCACTTTTGAAAGGGAAGAGATTTCAGACCATTAATGAGATTCACAAAAATACAATGGGGCAGCTGATGGCAGTTGGGAGAACTGTGAGAGGTCCCAAGCTGCCTCCTGTCAAGGGGACTTAGGTATCATTGTCCTATGTACAATGTTTCTTGTATTTTTTTCAATAAATGTCTCTATTTTTCATAGTACAAGGCTGGCTACTTTCTGGACAGGCCTCATATGTATATGGGGAAGGCATTTGGTAGGGGGCAGATGGGTGCAGTACACAAAGAAAGGTACTCCAAAAAGGATTTTGGGCTTAGAGCCATATCTACATCAGGAATATAAAACTTTAATTCCAGTTTCCAATATCACTGTCTTGTCAATTCCCATGCTATTTCTTAGTTCATACTATACTCTCTAGCCAAACTTACCATTTCTAATTTCCTGTGGTCAGCCTCACCTTTCTATGTAAGCCTTACCAACTGAAAGATCTTGCAGCTCCAATTCAAGTTTTCCATCTCTTTAACTGGCAGCTCAAAGCTTACATCTGCAAAAGCTTCATTTAAGTAATCCCTTCAGGAAACTCTTCATCATAGTTACTGATATAGCACCTACATTTTGCTCACATAAATGACTACAATGAGTCATTTAAATTTACTCACTAACTGCTGAAAGATGAGAAATTAAGTAGTTAAAAACTATCTTAACTTACTGAAATATTTAATGAGATTCCTTTGAGAAAAACTGCAAACACTGTTTTTACAGCCTCCCAAGTGAAAGATGAAACAATCTTTCCCTTTTCACAAAGTCTGAAGTCCTTAATCAGTGAGTGATCAGCAGTGGAAACAATCAGTTTCCATTTCATAGGCTCTGAACTGATCTTAGCAAGCAAGCAAGCCAAAGGCACTCCAACTTCTGCCAATTTTACTTCCTTTGAAAAACCAACTCATGTAAAGGCTCTAACTATAGCTGTTCTCTCTGGTTTATACACATTTCCCAATTTTTCACTAACCCCTCCCTGGGCTTTATACAGCTCTCATAATTATTGGGATTCCATAAGTCATCAACCACTCCCCACAAATGCCTGATACCATGAAACAATAAGCCTCCTATCCTCAAAGTAAAGCCAACATTATTCTTGAGCACTAAGAAAAGAGGACACGCCATGGCGGTGGAGCCTCTCCTACCCGCCAGCAACACTGGTCTGTCCTCTTATTCTGCCACTAGTTGGTTAAGAAGGCCCTGTCCTGGAAATTTATTAACCATATTTAAATTAGCAAATCCCTAAATAAAAGCATATTATGTAGACCTGCTCACATGAAAAGCAACTAATTGTAAACCAGTACTTCAAATCCAATGTGACTGCTGATCTGGGTTTTATATGAAAGTGTTATTTTCTCGAATCATGGAGCCATAAAATACACAGTGTTTGTACAGATTAATAATTACACGGGCCTCTCATTGTACTAGTTTTAAATTTTCTGGAAAACTTTGAGGCGCTCCCTTATGTAACCAAAGTTAATTTCATATACAGCATATAATCTGTATTTTAAAATAGACCATTGAAGAATGCCCTTCAAATTTGGTGAAAATCAAGCAGTAACAGAAAAATATCATTTCTTATATGGGTAAACTCCTTGTAGGTAATACCATGTCTGTCTTATTATTATACTTTCCTCCAATCTTACTGCAGATCCCTTTAAAAAATATTCACAAAAGAATGCTGTGTGTGTGTGTGTGTGTGTGTGTGTGTGTGTGTTGAGAGGGCAGTGATAAACCAGAATAAAGACGCCTGGCTGACAGCCAGGAACATAGGATGGAAGAGGAGTCCTCGGCAGGAGAGCAAGGTCTTATTTAAATAATCCTTGACTTCAAGGAAAAAAAATTCATGTGAATTAATCTTCAATTTATTAATTCCATGAACACTTACATTAAGTATGTAAGTACCAGGCACTGAGGTAGGGACCTCAGGAACAAGGACACAGGAAAGAAATTTGCCCTCCAGGAGTTTGAAAGTTTAGAATAAGAAGATATTCTTAATAGACTTCTACTCCATTTGAGCAGCCTTTACATACTTGTCAAACTGGTTCTAAATTGCAAAAGACTCTATATCTAAGGTAAGCATATACAAGGTTTAACATTTGATGTCTAAAATTAAACCATTTAAATCCCATTTTCACTTAGTTGTGTAAATTTTATTTCTAGCTCCAAAATGTAAAAACCACTGACTTCAAATTACTTGGAAACTTCTTAAGCTTAAAAACTAGAAAGGCAGTCTACCAACTACAAAAAAAAAAAAGAGTATGAAAAGACCATGGGCTTTAGAGCTTCATAAACCTGGGATTAAGGACCAATTTCTGTATTTAATCACTGCGATTTTAAGCATTTTCTTTGACTTAACCCTCAATTTCATCATTTGTAAATATGAAGAAAATATGTACTTGTCTTATATAGGTTTCTTGTTAAAATGATAGTAAATGAAAGAATATATAAAAGCACATTTTACAGAAGAAATAGTCTCTTCCCTTCAATATCCTTTTCTCAACAGTTATGGTGGCCCACATCCTCATGCTCCAGCACTCAGGTCATTTTTCATGCTAACAAGCTCAAAATAAACGTTAAGTCCTGATGGTCAAGAGGGCCAAAAACAGTACACATATCCTTCAGACCCAAACCTCAGGGCAAACTCATTTGGGAAGTTAATAGAATACAAATGATAAGTAAATATAGCCTCTCAGAGGCTAGAAATCCTCCAGGCTTGCTCTAGAGGCATCTATAATGTCATCTTTCTTTTTAAAAGACTGCTTGTAGTTTCATCATTTTCTAAGAAAATTACATAATATTCACTTATATTCATTCAATTAAAATCCAGTAAGTGAACACAATAGAGTAATATGTAGAACCCTTAAAACAAAGACAAATGAGGCACAATAGCTCCCCTCAAGAAGCTTAGAGCCTCGCAAAGGAAGACATGTAGAGAAAAGCACTTAGCACATACAAGACAAAAGGTATACGCTGCTCCCTGCCCCCTTCTCTCAAGAAATTCAAGAGGCATCATCTTTAGCTGATGGATTAGACTATCAAATAACGTGACAATAATAATTTCCAAGTATTTGCCATGTGCCAAGAGCCTTGCTAGATGCTTTACATTATCTCTTCTAGTGGACAAGATGTAGTGTTGGTCAGTTTCTTAGTTTCAGTTGCGAAGAGTTCTGAAACAAATTCAAGATAGAACAATCTGTCACTTATTTGAAAGCACAAACTGTATTTTTAGTCTGCCAGATGTTGTGCACATATCAATTACATAAACTAAACATACATATAAATGACAGATTCGGTCATAGTAATTTACTAACATTTTAAAATTCAACCTTGAATTAAACCCTTAATAACTGAGAGAACCATCTTACAAACATGGTCTATAAATCAAATTTGCAAAATCTTGCTACATGTCCTGAGGTATTTCCTTCAGTGGTAAAAATAAGATCCTTGAGCCTTCTAAACAGCTAGCCAGAAATTCCACTCTTTTTAGGGACCCAAATAACTGCATCAGGGATGCTCAGGGCCACTTTGACAGGATAGAGAGATAATACTCTACCCCTGTCACATGGCCAAATCATGCTAAAGGTAATCTTTGAAAAACTAAATACGGCATTGGTTTTCAAGGTTTTCTATCTGCTGGGCACTGATACCAGGACTACAAGTCACAGAGCAGACATATATCCACATACTTCCTTCTTGAGTCCTGAGAGATGCCTTATGGAATACTGGCATTCTGTGGAACAATTTGAAAATGAGCATAACTGGAGAGAAAAGAGTAAATTTTAAATCTGGTCAAATAATCCCAATTTCTCATTTAGGTCTCTGGATTTTGTTTGAATAATAATAGTAATTTGAAAATTCTTCAAGGCTTTCACAACCTTGAGAAGTAGTATATGAAAATTAATAATGCCAAAACACAACAAAAATAAGTGTTCAGAGGGTTTATTATGGCTCTTGGTATCTAAGATGAGTGCAACTAGTAAAGGTCTTTGCTCTCAGAACTATTAAAGGTGTTTCCTGCCAGGCCTCTGGCAGGATAAAATGACAGATAAAAAAGTCCTGTCGTACAACCAAATACACAGAGTCAAATTCTAGAGCTATTGTAAAAGTCATTTTAATTTTTAACAGAAACTTCGGATTCTAAAAGTAAAATTTACAAACAATAAAGAAAGTTGTAACTCACTGGGAAAACTGAATTTGTTCTCTGAATACAATGTATCCTGGAACATGCTACTGGAAACACAGAAGTATAGTGGAAATAACTGTGAGTTCTTAGACTAGTAATTAGGCTATTGTTTTACCTTTGAAACTCTTTTACTCTATGACCTTGAATAAGTTGCTTTAAGCTCTCAGAGCCTCAAGATTTCTTATCTGTAAAATCAGGAATATTTGTTTTATTCAGGATTTCTTAATCAAATGACTACTCTTTTAAGACTTAAAACTAAGGGAGGTAGTGACTTAAAGGTAAAAAGGAAACCCTGTACATGGCAAGTGATATAATTTACCTTCTACTAATACCTGGGATAATACAGCAAGACCACTACCTAAGAATAAAAGACATAATTCTACTGGAAATATCATAAAAGATAAACTTATTAGCCCAATAACAGATTATCCAGTTAAACTATAAGATGTCATTTCAAGTACTCTGTTCAACAATTATCAAAGGCTCTCATATGCCAGGCATTGTTTGCCATTATATATCAAGGCTCACAATCTAGTAGAGGGAAAAGACCCCTAAAAACTAAATGGATATGTAAGTAAATAATTTACAAACTGTGAATAATTATAATAAAGGAAACATACAAGGGGCTGAGACCAAAAATAGATGGGGATGCCTATTTCAAATAGGGGGATCAGGAAAGGATTTTCTAGGAAGGGGAGCTCTAAAGGCTGATTAAAACTTGGGGACAAGTGTTAATAATAGCTCATGTAAAAGGCACTGGTTTGTGAGAGTGTTTGAAGAACTGAAAACAGATCACTACAGCTGCAGGTAGCAAATGAGAGGGAACTAACTCAAAATCAGCTTAGAAAGAAAAGCAGGTGCTGGGCCATATAGGAAAGTCTAGATTCAAAATGCAAAAGCTACTGAAATGTTGGTTTTAGACAAGATCAGGTGATGAGTTTTTATTTAAAAAGACTCCTTACTAGGGTGTTGAGAAAGGGCTGAAGGCAGTCAACAGAAGCTACTTGCTGTACAAGTGAGCTATGGTGACAGCAAAATAAGTAATCAAATTGAGTATATATTTTGGAGATAAAACAGATGGTACTTCCTGGTGGATTAGATTATAAAGTGAGGAAGACATATAAGGATGTGAGAAAAAAGGAAGAATCAAGAATGATTCTTAGAGTTTTGGCATGAAAAACTGAAGGGACGATAGATTCATTTACCATTCACAGAAATGGGGAAGGCCAGAAGAGGGCAGGAAATTATGAATTGTTTTGGAGATGTTAAAGTTTGAGACAAATGGCCCTGTCTGCTGTAGTTTAGTGGACTGAGCATAGGCCTGAGAACCAAAGGGTCGATGGTTCGATTCCCAGTCAGGGCACATGCCTACATTTCCGGCCAGCTCCCTAGCAGGGGGCGCATGAGAGGCAACCACACATTGATGTTTCCCTCTTTTTCCCCTCCCTTTCCCTCTCTCTAAAAAAATAAATAAAATCTTTTAAAAAGATTTTTAGACAAATGTCAGATTTCTGCTTGGAGATATCAAGTATACACCTGGATATGAGGTTTGAAGATGAGAGGAATGGTCCAGTTACAAATACAGACTAATATACAGCTGATCCCCATTATTTGGGGATTCCATGTTGGGCAATTCACCAACTCACTAAAATTTATTTCTACCCTCCAAATCGATACTAGAGGTGCTTTCCTGATCATCTGTGGACAAGTACAGAGCTTCAAAAAAAATCTGAGTCACCCTACAGGCACGTTCCCAGGCAACGCTCTGCCTTCTTGTTTTAGCTTTCATAAAACACATAAAATAAACATATAAAAAGACTAACTCTGGGGAGCTAGGGAAGGCTTTATAGTAGAGGTAGCACTGTAGTTGTGCCTCACTGAAGGATAGGTATAAATTTGTAGAGATACAAAGAGAAGGACCTTTTATTTTTAATTATTATTATTATTATTATTATTTTTTTAATATATTTTATTGATTATGCCATTACAGTTGTCCCATTTCCCCCCCTATATTCCCCTCCACCCTGCACACCCCTTCCCACCCACATTCCCCCTCTTTAGTTAATGTCCATGGGTCATATATATGAGTTCTTTGGCTTCTACATTTCCTATACTATTCTTAACCTCCCCCTGTCTATCTTCTACCTACCATT